>JBBPBX010035750.1:0-31879 GCA_038048925.1 Garcialebias charrua
ATATATATATTATATATATATATATATATATATATATATATATATATATATATATATATATATATATATATATATAGTTATATTTATATATACTGTAGTATGTATTTATATAGTTATATATATGCTTATCTGAATATATATGTATTATTACAGTATCTGAATATGTATACATAATGTGTGTGTGAATAAATTGCATCTTTGGTTGTATCTTTCTAAACATATATTAAAGTACAGTATTGTATTCCACCAAAATTATTTAAATATGCTAAACTATACGTTCCTATACATGCAGTTTTAATAGCTGTATGCCTAAAATTTAAACATGTGACAATAGCATTACTATTCAGCGTGTTATGATTGATTAAATGCGCTGATACTTTATTGTGCCAGCCAAATATATAAGGCTGAGTGGAGCGGTGGACGCCTTCAAGATGGCCGCCCTAAATCCTGCCCCGGAGCAAGCTATGGGGTATCTAGTGTATATATGATATCTATGGGAGGAACGCCATCCACAAAAGTTCTTCATTGTTCTGGACAAGCAGGTCATACCATGCAAGTCAACCAGCTAACTTGGAGCTTTTGATGAACTTTTTAAGGCTCACTTTCTATTTGGAACAGTTTATAATCAAATGTTCCACAACATGTACGTCTTCATGCAAACAGCCATCTACAACATAGATGTTGGCAATGTGGGAATTTATTTACCCAATTATTTATTTACTCAATTGGTGTCCATCACATTTATTCAAACACATGTGTATATATCTTGAGATAATATTGCACCTTCATGTACAGTATTTCACTTCTGAATGTCATTATTGTAAAATGTTAACTCCAAAAGATTGGTGGTTGCAGTTAATTATTTGTTCAAAGGACAAAATCTGTTCTCTGACACTTGACACCCTTAATCTCTGCATATCAAACACAAAAAAAATGTCTACATTACTTTCAACTGGGGCTACAGAATTTTATGTGTAACATTAGCAACATCTCCTAATTGGTCACTATAATCTAAAGTTGTGATTTGAAAAGCTTGTGTAATTTGTGGCAACAAATTTTTACTTGACCCTCTTAAAAAATGGGTGTTTTAACTTTGTCACTGACCAATTTTATGATTGATACAGATAAGGATATTTGTCCTTTATTAAAAATGGCACATGACAAGATTTTTAAAAAATCACTTGGATAAATGATTAAACATGTTCCAGTAAATTCTTCATGTCTTAGAACAATATTTTTTTAACTGAAATTGCAAAGAAGCCTTTGTATTTAATTTTTGTATGAAGCTTAATAAATTGATAAGACAAGGAAGATAACGTTTTTGTGTCCTACAAATACAGTACTGTAAATTGACAGACATTCTGAGGCAATTTCATAACCACTAGAAGTGCGCACCCATGAAAAAAAATGACAAGCCGCCACTGGAGTCAACTCTATGAAATCCATCATAAGATGATCAAATGGTTCTCCTGGTTGTGGGTGGGCCCTCTTCTGGACAAAAAGAGGTCGAGCAATGTTATTTGAGGCACAAACCAAATATTTTTTGCTAAAAAATTCAGCTGCCAGTGTGAACCCTTTAGTAAACCAAAATTGACTCACCAAAGACATCATTCCTCCCTTAGACATGTGATCAATCCTGTGGCTAAATTTAGCAAACCAGGGGTGGAAATGTTTGGGGAGGCAGGGTTTATCTTCAGCTGAAAACCATCCATCACATGCCAAGGAGCATCCACAGCGAGCTCACAAGCCTTTTTCATCAGATGTTGCAAATGACTGCACCTCAGACAGCAATAGTGGTAGCTGAGCAGACTCCACAGGGGCTGAACATAGGGTTGTGAGTGGTTGTGTTGAAGCAGCTTTGGCAGCTGCATCCGCTCGAGCATTTCCTGCAGAGACAGGGTCAGCAGCTCCAGTGTGGGCTGTGCATTTAATCACAGCAACTCTTTTTGGCAGCAAAATTTCTTTGAGTAGTAGATCATCAACTTGTGGTAGAGTGAGTATTGGCTTACCGTCTGATTTAAGAAATTTCCTGTTTCCAGAGAGCAGCAAAGTCAAACACGACCCCAAAGGCATACCTGGAATCAGTGTAAATGTTTGCTGTTTTTCCAGAGGCCAGCTTATAGGCCTCGGTTAGGGAGATCACTTGAGCAGTCTGAGCAGAGAAGTGGGCTGGCAGAGGCCCAGAGATGAGTGTGTTAAGCTAGATTTATACTCAACACGTCGTGCAGTGCGCCAGGGTGAGCGCGCCAAAAGTGACGCAATATCACCGTCCCCGCCCCTGCGCGTATGCCCCGTGCGTCGTTTTGGCGCGTGTCGTGCACCTCCAATTTTTTGAAACTCTGCAAGGCTAGTGCATGCGCCACGGGCGCTACTGAATTGATTGACAGGTCGGGTGGGGACCTCACCCGACAGCCTTCACGCTCTTCACGCCAGAGCCTGCAGCTGTCTGCACCGCTGTGGTCGTGGAGACGACGTTGCGACGCATGGAGAAATGTTTTGTATGTGACACAAATGTATTAAATTCCCCTTCTTCATCCCTGATCTGGACTTTTCTTTTGTTTTTTTGCCAAAAGTCAAGTGATCGCTTCCTCCTCCGCGGACTCCATACATTAAAACCGCAAGACACAATAGAGCTTTGGAGCACACGTCACTGTGTGGGGGAGTGTCGGGGGCGTGTCGGGGCGTTCCGGTCTCGACCGCCATCTTTGTTGCCCTCAGAAAAAATAAAAGAAATTCAGGAGATTTCCATCATTTTCGCGCTGTATCTACGTCACAATTCTGAAAAGCAGCGCAAAATAAAGTGGACTGTATCGTAATAAGCTTCTCCCAGATGACAAAAAAAACTACACGGAAAAAAAATTGGTATAATTGGAAATGTTGCCCGTTTGAAATAAATAAATAAATGGAGCAGAGACCTGGAGTAATACTTGCCTCCACTGACATTCCCAGTCATTTTAGCAGACCTGGTCTGTGTCAGTGTTTACACCACAAATAATTTTTATAATTACAATTCACTGGGAGAGCTGGTCCAATCTATGAATAGCTGGATAGATGATTTGGACATTTTTAAATCCCCCAGATTGTAAATACGTTGAAGGTACGTTGTTGGCTCATTAATTTTACATAAATTATTAATATACATGTCTTTCAGAATCAATCAACCTTCTGTATGCTATGAGTATTAGAAATTGTGAACACTTAATTTTTTATAGTATTTTAACTGATTTACAAAGCTCCACGTAGAAAATACCTTATTTTTAATGACTTGAGCTTGTCATGTAGACTTCAAATCTTGATTAGATTACTTTATATATATGTATTAAGATGCATATATATTATAGACAAATGTTTCTGTCTTTTCATTCACCATTTTAATTGTGTGTTCACAGGTTCTGCTCTCTGAGTCATGAGGGTGATACATTAAAATACAGCTAGCAGTACAAAATCCAACTCCTGAACTTGGAGCATCTCCTGATGGACTCAGTGTGATCGCTGCTGCCTGGAGAAAGTTCCCTCACAGATACAAGACATGCAGCATCCAACGGCTGTGGAGGCAGGAGATGAAGTTCACCTGAAGAAGCATCGTCCACACTGCACAGGTGCACAATCAAACCACTGTGACCTTGTGTGGACCCAGACATGGCTGGACGTCTACAGAAAGCATGACGCTTCTTAAAAATATTTCTCAGAGTTTGTTCTCCAGCTTCAAGGGATACATAATTATGTAAATCATGCTGTATATTTGCACATTTTCTATAAAATGTATTAACTTACACAATGTTCATCACATTGTTACTAGAAATGTTTAATTACATCAAATGTTTACTTCAAAATGGATCTGTTTCATTTTATGTTTATTTCTTACCTGAAATTCATTCATTCAACTTTTATTTGGACAGGTTAATCCCTGTTAATGAAATTTGTTAATACATCAAATGTTTACTACAAATGTGATCAATTTCATCATGTTTACATGTTAGTGCTGAATTAAATGTTTCATAAATGTTTACCACATTAATTTTTATTAAATGAGAAAAAACAACCACTTGTTATTATTCAACTGTAAAAATATTTCAAAACAACGAGTCCAGCAGCTCCTCTGGGGGAATCCCAAGGCGTTCCCAGGCCAGCCGAGAAACATAGTCCCTCCAGCGTGTCCTGGGTCTTCCTCTGGGTCTCCTCCCGGTGGGACATGCCCGGAACACCTCACCAGGGAGGCGTCCAGGAGGCATCCTAACCAGATGCCCGAGCCACCTCAACTGGCTCCTCTCGATGTGGAGAAGAGGGATTTTAACCTCAGCACATCATTCATTTTATACTTTTGTTGGCTGTAAATGGGACCCTGTGTACACAGTTTCGTTCCACCTCACGTACAACATGTGATGTGAATGACAATAAAGAACCTTGACTCTCACACAGTCTAATATCAAAGCCTCTGTCAGATAACAACGTCCTTCTGTTATGAGCTTGTCACCTCCATCCCTTGAAGAGAAAAAGACACAGGTATTAGACAGAGTTTTGTGTGACACATTAAACAATGATGACAAAACAAGGAAGTCCTATTTAATACTTTAAATTTACTTTTTCCAGCTGGTTTTTATTCAGCTCTGACCTGTTCTGTAACAGATGACTACTACCTTTCTGTTTGTGCATGAAGAAATTGTTTTATATGGTACTACCTGAGCAACATTTGACGGTGTATTTGTAGTTTTTTGCTGCTGGTCCCTGCTCCTCCATCTGCAGCTTCACTGAGCTCTTCTGGAGTTTCCATCCATTTCATATGAAGGTCTGCCTTGACAAGGACGTATCAGAACACAGATCAGTATTAATACAGTAACAGTGACAACACTACAAACTTTAAACAGTTTATTTCACAATAACACAGCTGTCCACTCTGTCTAAAATCAGACAACGTTATATAAAAAAATATAAACCCAACCATAGGCTGACCCACTTCTATGAACTAAACACCCGGACAAAATCGTGGCAAAAATTATGGCACAACTCCAACAAAACGAATTTATACTACTGTTTACATTCACTGTTTACATTTATTACTACTGTTTACATTTACACTACTTTTTATATCTACACTACTGCTGATATATATTTATATTTTACTAGCCTTACTGTATATGCCACTTTACCTCTATACCAATATCAACTACCTCATACATATACTGTGTACATAAACTTCATATGCTGCTTTGTCACTCTATTACAAATGTCAATGCCAGAACTTTCATTTTATTTTATAGATATACTTTTTACACTTTTTTACACTTTTATACTACTATGAAAAAACTCAGGACAGTATTACACTTTTATTATTTCATTTTATGCTTATGTTTATTAAATGTTTCAGTGTTTTAGTGTTTAAATGTTTACTGTTGCACCGAGGGACAGAGAGAAATGCAATTTCAATCCTGTGTATGTCCTGTACATATTGCAGTTTTGACAATAAAGTTGACTTTGACTTGACTTTGACTTATACACTCACCAGTGTCTGGAACAAACTAGCAGTTATTTTGGGACATGGAGAAATTGTTTTATATGGTACTACCTAAGCAACATTGACGGTGTATTTGTAGCTGCTGGTCCCTGCTCCTCCATCTGCAACCTGACTGAGCTCTTCTGGAGTTTAATTCATTTCATATGAAGGTCTGCCTTGACAAGGATAGATCAGAACACAGATCAGTATTAATACAGTAACAGTGACAACACACTAGAAACTTTAAACAGTTTATTTCACAATAACACAGCTGTCCACTCTGTCTAAAATCAGACAACGTTATATAAAAAATATAAACCCAACCATAGGCTGACCCACTTCTATGAACTAAACACCCGGACAAAATCGTGGCAAAAATTATGGCACAACTCCAACAAAACAAATTTATACACGCACCAGTGTCTGGAACAAACTAGCTGTTATTTTGGGACATGGAGAAAGTTATATCAGGACGTGTCACCGCTGATATCAGGACATTCATCTCCTTTTTGTTAGGTCCGACACATGAGCTCCCTCGCGCTGCTTCCAACAGCGAACAGGAAACAGAAAGTCCGTTTTCTATCTACTTTCAGGTCGTGTGACATTACATCCAATAACACAGCATGTTTAGACCATTGCAAAACTGTTACAACCTTCTTAGATTCTAACAAAAAAAAACGAGAGACAGAGCTTCTTTTAGTAGGGCTTCAAAAATGGCGATTTCTTTCCCACAATGCTGTGCGCCGCGGACCAGTGACGTCACGCTCCAAAGCTCTATAACTGTTGTTCTATTAAGATTTGCTCCTCTAATAAAGACAACAGTTCAGCACGTGAGCTGAAAGCCATTTTCTTTTTGTTGTGTGACGTCAAACAGTTCTTCTTCTATGGTAGATTTCTTCTTCTACACCCTTTCTTGCAACATGTGCACAGGTTTTAGAGGGTACTGCCACCTGCTGGTCCGTAAAAGAACAGCAGTTTGCCATGCGCCGCCGTGCGTCAACTATAAACACAGCGGCGACACTGTAAGCGCAGAAGCCGCACGGCTCAGTGCGCGCGCAGTCCGCGCGCTCCAGCCAACGGACCAAAACGCGAGTATAACGAGGCCTTTAGAGTCTGAGCAGACAGCAAACCCCACACAGTTCAGGCCAGCATCTGACCTGTGTGAGGAGCCATCCACATATAAAATCATGTCAGGATCAGTCAAAGGAACATCCTTCAGTCCTGGTCGAGCGTGCATGCAGTCTGTAAAACGTTGGTGCAGTCATGGTTCACCGACATCAGCAGTTGGCAGTAAGGTTGCAATGATTAATGTGATGCAATGTTTTACTTCTATGTTTGGCATATCCAATAGTACAGATGTGTACCTGAGCCATCTGGCTGCAGAGTAGTGTGCAGTTTTCTGTTTGAGCAGAATAATAGAGATGGGTAGGGGTGCAGGAAAAAATCGATTTAAAAAAAAATCGATTTTATTAGTCCTGGCAATTCAGAATCGATTCTAAAAGCCCCAAAATCGATTTTCAAAAAAAACAAAACAAAAAAAACAACTTTTTTTTTACTTTTTTATAATTTACTTTTTTTTTACATTAAAACCCAAAAGATAAAGAAAATAAAACCATATCTCATAGTATATGAAAGAATAAATAAAATGAAAGGTGGCAGAAAGAAGAAGAAATCTGACATGAACCAGTGACCTCCAGGACCCGATAAGTATAAAGCGGGTAAAGATGATGGATAGATGGCTTTTGTTGAAATATTTTACCAAACAAATCTTTTAAACACAATCCATCCATACACATTTGAAACATGGATGAATGCAATATAATTTTGCAGTCTATTTTATTTTGAGTTAAATGTTTATGCAATACAGTAGGCTGAAATCTTTGTTTACATTTGTATTTTGAATTATTTATAATCATAATAATAATAATGAATTCAATTTATAACGCACTTTCATTAATGAAAATCTCAAAGTGCTAACAATTATTTGTGATGGACTGGAGACATGTCCAGGGTGTCCCCTGCCTCTCGCACAGTGACTGCTGGATATAGGCACCAGTGACCTCCGGGACCCGATTAAAGCTGCTACATTCTATTCATATACCCATCTGCTCACAATTCAGGCTGCTGTATTTATACTGTATTATTTGACATTATTAATGTTTGCAACAAGCATACATTATTGCTTAAAATAAATGTTTTTTTTTACATTACTTTTTAATATTTTCATGATTTCAATTGAAAATTGTTTCAGAATCAAAAATCGTTTCAGAATCGAAAATCGATTCTGAATCGAAAATCGATCCTGGAATGAAAATCGTTTTAGAATCGAAAATCGATTTTTAATCGAATCGGTGCATCAAAAATCGGAATCAAATCGATTCTCCAGACACTGAAAGATTTGCACCTCTAGTGTGAGGTACAAAAACAGTTAATGGTGAATGCTCCACGATGTCCCTCAAAGCCAACAAAGCCTTTTCTGCAGCAGCAACAGCACGGAGGCAGCCAGGGAGTCTAGCAGCTACTGTGTCGAGCTTGGATGAATAGTATGCGACTGGACGCAAACGATCACCATGTGTCTGCAACAAAACCAAGGACATGTATCCACCCTTTTCGTCCACCATTTGTACAAAGGGTTTTTCAGGGTCATAAGCTGTACAGTGTAATTCATCAGAGGACATAAAAACAGAGAAATGGTCCACATATTGCGTTGCTTGATTTACAACATCTGCTGAGAATGGACCATTACTCAGTTTCCACTCATAAGCATAGTCAGGTGCTGTGGGACAGAAAGAAACCCCAGTGAAATGAGGTGCATCATACCATACAATACCATTTTATTTATAAAGCACTGTTACATATCCTGAGGAAGCTGCCAATGCTGACACCTTTTAGTTCTTATGTATGTTGACTGCAGTCATGCTTTTGTGTGGTTAATTAGTCTGATTATGATCAGGCTTGTGTGTGTTCAGCCAGGAACACCTGAGAGCCACGCCTATATATACTTCAAGTTGACTGTGCTTGAATGCGGAGTGTTGTGAGCTCAGAATTTGGTTGCTTTATTGCTGAGCTGTTTGAGTACTGTTTGAGTACTGTTTGGGTACTGTGGGGTGTTCTCCGCCGCCCCTGCCTGTCTTGAAGTCTGATCTTCTGTTTAGAAGGTTCTTGGTGAGTAACTACTAGCTCATGTTTGGTCTTGACTGCTAGATGCACTTAAAGAGTGGCTACTAGCTCATGTTTGGTCTTGACTGCTAGTTGCATTTGTGTCAGCTCATTTGTTTGTGGAGTTTGACTGTGCTTGATGCACTTAGGAATGTTTGCTCATCTTTTGACTTTTGTTGTGCTTAGTGCACTGGGTAGCTGAAGGCTGCATTGATGACATTAGGATCCTGCTAATGATAATTGATATCAGGGATGCTGACCTGTGTGGTTTGGTTAAGTTGGTTTAACCAGGAGGTTGTGTGGCTGGTCCAGAGGTGACCAGCTGTTAGGAGCTGTTTGGAGCTTGGAGCTGTTAGGAGCTGTTTGGAGCTTGGAGCTGTTTGGAGTTTTTGTTGGTTTGCCTAATGACAGAGTGAGATCGGTAGTCCAGTTATATCGTTTTTCTTTTACCCCTAGGGTCCCCTTTTGGTCAGGTAGTCCGTCTCCAGATAGGCTGCGACGGCCCTGTTTTTATGGGTTGGGCCGACGCTGGGGACGTTATATTCTTTTTGGCTGACTCACTCTTGTCCACCACTTATTTGTACTTTTGTCTGTCTATTTTTGCTCCCTTTTTTGCCCTGTGCCAGAAGACGGTGCACTCCGCACCTGGAGGGAGGAGTCGGGCAGTTTTCAATAAAGCTTTTTATTTTTACATTCTGCCTTCTTGTGTCCTTTGTCCATTTAATGTGTTCGGCCTGAGCCAGCCGTAACATATTTTGGGCGCCTCGTCCGGGATCTTGAATCCTTTTTGACTCCTTGTCTGGATCTTGGATCCTTCTTCTCCTTTTGCTCCTTGTCTGGATCTTGAATCCTTTTTTACTCCTTGTCCGGGATCTTGAATCCTTTTTGAATCCTTGCCTGGATCTTTGAGACATTGTCTGGATTTTTGAGTCCTTTTTGGGCTGTTGTAATCCTTGTTGGGTTAATTAATTCACCCTGCTGTTGGTTTGACTCGTAGGTGGGTCCAGCGCTGTGCATGTTTGTGGGAGTCTGGTTTTGAGCAGACATTGAGTTTTTGTGCTTAAAACATTGAGAGTGTTGTGAAGTCTTTTGAAGCCAAGTGTTTTTGGACAGTAGTTAATAGAATTAACTGCTCCTTTTTACATTTGGTGTGTTTTGACAGCTGTGTGCTGTAGTTTGCACTCACTCTGGAGCTGACAGGACCAGCTCCTAGTTGCTGATTGAGCTGAAACACGCAGCTGTGTGTGTGTGTGTGTTTTTGGATTGTGCTGCGTTCAAATGCAGCTGTGATTTTGCTGTTGTTTACAGTGAAAGTCTTTAGAAGAGGGGTACAGCTTAAAAGCTGTTTGTTGACATCATGGTGTTCAATTTGAAGAGATTTCTTGAACAGCCCACGTTTGATGTCTATATAAACTGCACGAGAGAGCAGATGTTGAGTATAGCAAACCATTTTAAAATCAACACTAGAGAATACGAACGTGATGGTTGGTTTGAGGGTGGACTGCTGACTGAATTAATTCAACTTGGGGTTGTTGTGATGCCTGATTATGGACATTCAAATGAAAATAAAGTTGCTTTAAGAAAAAAAGAGCTTGAAGAACAAATGAGGAAAGAAAAAGAGCTCATTTTACAGCAGCTTGAAACTGCCAAAAGGGAATTACAACTTAAACATCAAACTTTCTTAAAAGAACAGGAACTAGAACAACAAAGACGTAAAGCTGCTTTGGAGGAAAAGAAGCGTCTTTGTGAACAAGAAGAATTAAGACTTTATGCCACTCTTGAAGAGGAGAAACGTCTTCTGGACCAAGAGTTGCAGAGAGAATTGAGAAAGCTCCATACTGCACAAAGGGAAGATCACCATTTGTGTCCCACTGTGTGTCATCCAAAGGTGACACCAGAGCCTTTCATTCAAGAAGGTGAGCCTCTCACACTTCTACAGGAGGTGGCGCCTCAGGAACATCAACCAGAGGAAGAGANAATAATCAGAAACTGAACTGTTTTAAAGGATTTTGTTAGTTTCTGACCCTATTTGATGATTAAACATTACCTGGGGTCAGACTGGCACTGGAACATCATGCCTCTTCCTCAGAAACAAACACAACAGGAGGGTTAAGAAACTGTGTTGGTTTTAGGTAAATACAGGGATCCGCCACAACACAACACCAAACCGGTCAGTTTGGACAAAGAACACCTGGAAGTGTCTCTTTCTGAGATGTGATGTCGAGTCTCTGTGAACAAGACTTGTTTCTCACTGTTCCCATCAGGTTTAATCAGATTGGTCTCTGGTGGGGGGGTTTAAAAGCCAGACGGATATCTTACTCTTTGTTGTGTTCTCTGAGACAAAACAGCAGTTTCTGCAGGGTTCACCGTTGTCCTGCTGGGACAGGCTGCCGAGATGATTGTGTTCAGGTGAGCTGTAAGTGTCAAAAGTAAATATCAGTGTAAACCAGAATAAATGTTTATCCTGGGCAGTTTTATTCTCTTTACCTATCAGTGACTGTAATGTCAGAGCTGAAATGGACCTTTCTGGGGTTAAATCTGGGATGACAAAAACAAAAAGCTACATCAAGGCTTCTCAAAAGCATTGTTTGTAGTTAAAATGCAATTGGTATGAACAGATAAACTCATATTAATCAAAGATCGTTCATGGTGACCACATAATTACATTTATTTTTCCAACCCTGTCTTTGCTGTGTTTTTCTCAACAGTTTTTCTTGGAATAATAAATAAATAAATAAACTTATCTCAACAAAATCAAAAAAGGTGTTCAATACAAGATCAACTGGACTTTATTTTTATTATCTCAACAAAGATTATCATTAATTTGCTAGTCTCTTTGTGTTTCACATAGGTTTACTGTAAAATAGTAATAATAATAATAATAATAATAATTGTCTAATCTTGTCATCTGCGTATGTTTCCCATACACAGACGAAATTCGTCTCTGCTTTTAACCCAACCACCTACCAGGCGGTGCAGTGAGCAGCCATAGAAGGCGCTCGGGGAGCTGGAGAAATAGGTGTGCACTCATAGACACCCCAAGATGTGTAGTGGCCGGGACGCGAACCCGCGTCCTTCGGGTCCCAAGTCAAACGCCCTAACCACTACACCATCTTGGCTCCTTGTAATAATACATTCAGCCTTTTTGTAGGCAAAAATATTAATAAAATGTCTTCTCCAAAGTTCACTTTTTTATTTCTAAAAACCAGAGAACATCGCCCTATGCAATGTTCAGAATCAAAACGAATATGTTTGGCTCCCTGTTTGGCTTGCACACACGTAATTATATTCAGCTCGTAACATAAGTTCTTCTAAATGTGTGGAGTTAGTTAAGTTAAAGAAAGAAGAAGAAGAAAAGAGTGGGTTTGATCAATATTTGCATAAAGTGATTTACTTTAATTTATTATTGTGTTTGGTGGTGGTGAGTGAAAAATCAGGAACATTTTTGTTGAAAGGAAACTTGAAACTTGATATATTATTCAGATTTTTTTCTCCTGAATTTGAACCAAATTGTCAACCCCAATTATAAAAGCAACATTTGAGTGAAAAGGAAATAATAGATTTTGAGAATGAACGTTTAGCTGATGTGTTTTACACACACACACACGCACGCACGCACGCACACACACACAAAAGAAACATAAAAATACGAGTGTTTAAAAAAACTTTGATTCAAAAAGTTACTTACCGGTAGTTTTAAAGTAAAAAAGTTGTATAACTGTATTTCTCAAACCAAGTTACTGGAAGTTAAAAAAAAAAATCTTATTTTTATAAGGATTAGAAGTTCCATGTGATCTGACAAGGCACATTTTTTTTAATGAGCACAAAGCCTCAACAGCCAAAGATCCTATTAGAGATCTCATATGTCCTCAAAGATTCAGAATTATCACTTCTTTCTAGTCTTTTGCTAAAATAAAAAGATCTGATAGAAAAACAGCTTACATTTCAAATTAAATAATAGAAGAAAGGTCCCACGTTTGGCATTGCACTGCTCAGTACTGCTGAGCTTCAACTGTTTCAATTTAGATAAGAAAATATTTTGTGTGAATTTGAGAGCCCTCTCGGTCTGTTTAATTTACAGGATTTCTACTTTCACTGCCCACTTTTAATGAGTTTTCTGTCTAGTAATTGTAAGAATTGCGGTACTTTTAATAAACTGAGAAAAAAATATACAAAAACAGCTAAGCTCTCAGCTCCTTTGATTTAAACCATCAAAAGTGCATGAATGGCTTGTCTTTGATTTTGTCTTCACACTGGTTTGTGAAGCTCATGTCATATCTCACTATGCATAAATGCACAGCAACACTGAAAGCATGGCTAATAAAGGCTGAAGACAGCATATTGGCTTTGAAGATTTTAATGGGACAAAATTGGACGCTTCAGGAGCAGTATCGAATGCCTCCTAAGGGTGCATAAATGTGATCATAAAAACAAGTGATTGCAAATATAAAGCAAAAGAAGTGACCCTAACAATTTTTTAATTAAAGAAAAAGCAACAAAATGAACACAAATAGCAAAATCATTGATCTGTTTATTTTTTTAAAGGAGGAAAGTATGAGACAGCTGATACAAGCGGTCAAAAGGAATTTTCTCCACAGAGAAAGAGTGAGAATTTCAGTTATCTGGGAGTGACTTGGACTAGAGCTTCTGCTCATCAACAGGAGCCAGTTGAGGCGGTGCAGGCATCTGGTAAGGATGCCCTCTGGGTGCCTCCGCAGGGAAGTTGACTGGGAAGAGATCTCAAGAAAGACCCATGACACACTGGAGAGACTACAGTATCTCTCTCTGCTGGCCTGGAAGTCTCCCAGAAGAGCTGGAAGAGGAAGAGGTGGCATTAAAAGAGAAGTCTGGGCCTCTCTGCTCTAGCTGCTGCCCCCTCATCCAATTACAGAGATCATGTTGACGATGGATGGATGGATGGATGGATGGATGAAAATCTTCTTATTATTATTTTGGCTTTTCCCTCTTCAGTGGTCTCCACAGCGAGTCATCCTCCTCCACCTCAGTCTGTCCTCTGCATCCTCTGTCCTCACTCCAACTACCTTCATGTCCTCTCTAACTGCATCCATTTATCTCCTCTTTGTCTTTTTCCTGGCAGCTGCATTTCTAACATTCTTCTACCTATATAACGGGAGATCAGGTGGGCCTGAGGGCAGCCAGAAACAACCTGGACCGGGGCATCAGAAAGGCAAAGAAGCAGTATTCTGGGAAAATAGCTCACCGTTTCAAGGACAGCAGGGATACACGCAGTCTGTGGCAGGGAATACAGACCATCACAAACTACAAACCACCCCCCCAGACCTGTGACAGCTCAGCCTCTGCGCTGAATGAACTGAATGAGTTCTTTGCTCGGTTCGAGGCAAGTAACAGCACACCAGCACATAAACTCCCCCCCTCTCCTGATGGCCAGGTGCTGACGCTGTCCTCAGACAGCGTAAGGCGATCATTCATCAAGATTAACGCCCGGAAGGCCTCTGGTCCTGACAACATACCTGGTCGTGTGCTGAAGGACTGTGCAGGGGAACTCGCAGCGGTCTTCACGGACATCTTTAACATCTCACTGAGCCAGGCCATCGTCCCCACCTGTTTCAAAGCCACCACCATCATCCCTGTCCCAAAGAAGGCAACGCCCGCATGCCTCAATGACTATCGCCCAGTAGCACTCACCCCCATCCTGATGAAGTGCTTTGAACGGCTAGTCATGAAAAGCATCACATCTGTCCTCCCTGACTCCCTGGATCCCTTCCAATTTGCATACCGACCTAATCGCTCAACCGACGATGCCATCTCCTCTGCCCTTCACACAGCTCTCACACATCTGGACACGAAGGACTCCTATGTTAGAATGTTGTTCATCGACTTCAGCTCGGCATTTAACACCATCATCCCCCAACAGCTCATCCATAAACTGGACAGTCTGGGGCTGAACACCTCAATGTGTAACTGGCTGCTAGACTTCCTGACCGGGAGACCACAGACAGTACGGATCGGGAGTAACACATCTAGCACCATCACATTGAACACAGGGGCCCCACAAGGATGTGTGCTGAGCCCCCTTCTATTCACCCTGCTAACACACGACTGCACACCATCGTACAGCTCCAACCACTTCATCAAGTTTGCGGACGACACAACAGTGGTAGGTCTCATCAGCAACAACGATGAGACGGACTACAGGAACGAGGTGAGCCGCCTGGCCTTGTGGTGCGGACACAACAATCTCACTCTCAACGTGGAGAAGACAAAGGAGATTGTTGTGGACTTCAGGAAGAGGGATGCCCAACATCCTCCTCTGACCATCAACAGCACCGCAGTGGAGAGAGTGGACAGCACCAAGTTCCTGGGAGTGCACGTCTCAAAGGACCTGTCCTGGAGCAGGAACACTGCAGCACTGGCAAAGAAGGCTCACCAGCGTCTCTACTTTCTCCGCAAGCTGAAAAGGGCTGGAGCTTCAACCCCCATCATGAGCACCTTCTACAGAGGTGCCATAGAAAGTGTCCTGACCAGCTGCATCACTGTGTGGTTTGGTGCATGTACTGCATCCTGCCGCAAGAGCCTCCAGCGCATTGTGAGAGCAGCTGAGAAGATCGTGGGCACCTCCTTGCCCTCACTGCAGGACTTACACAGCAAACGCCTCACTCGGAAAGCCCACCGCATGGCAGGTGATCCCACACACCCACTACACAGCTGCTTCAGACTGCTGCCATCAGGGAGGAGACTGAGGAGTCTCCAGGCTCGAACCAGCAGACTGAGAGACAGCTCTGTTCATCAGGCAGTCAGAATGCTAAACACTCTGCCTGCTCTGCCTCCCCTCCCATTTGAACTGCCTTAACACTAAAACTTTCTCACATATTATCACTCAACACAAAGTTTTTAACACTAGACTCTGTGTCATCAAACGGGTTATTCACTAAACTCTCGGTCATGTGCTCATACAGTTTGCACTACTTCTCATACTTGCACTAATGTCTGTATTACATCACTGCCTATAATCATAATACTGTTTACATTCTCTGTTTACATTTATTAATACTGTTTACTTTTATTACTACTGCTTACATGTAATTACTACTGTTTACATTTATTTACACTAATATCTACACCACTGCTGGTACATATACAGTGTGCTCTGAACGGTCTTATTTAGGGATGCCCAATGTGCCTTACTGCATATGCCACTTTTTGCCTCTACAACAACATCAACTACTACCTCATACATATACTGTGTACATTGACTCATACGCTGCTTTGCCACTTTGCAAATGTCAATGCTAGAAACCTTTAGTTTATTTTAGTTATACTTTTTATACTCTTTTTTTATACTAGTATGCAAAAACTCAGGACAATATTATGTTCATTAAATGTTTAATGTTTTAGTTTTAGAGTTGGTGTAAATTTTCATACTCTTATACCACTATGCAAAAAACTCAGGACAGTGTTAGTTTTACTATTTTATGCTTATGTCTATTATTATATGTTTCAGTGTTTCAATGTTTAGATGTTTACTGTTGCACCGAGGGACTGAGAGAAACGCAATTTCGGTCCTGTGTATGTCCTGCACTGTACATATTGCAGATCTGACAATAAAGTTGACTTTGACTTTGACTTTGACTTTGATAACCACTGTCCCTCCTCTGGAAATGTCCAAACCATCTCAGTCAGATGGATGGATGAAAATAATAGACACAAAATTGAGAAATGATGGTATAGTCCTAATATGTGCCTTTAAATATACCCCGACCCCGATAGTCGCTAAATGTTTTGAGAAACTGGTCATGTCCCACATCAAGACAACCGTCAACATCAACGAGGACCCTCATCAATATGCATACCGCGAGAACCGATCAACAGAGGACGCCATCTCCTCTGTGGTCCACACTGCTCTCACCCACCTGGATCAGAAGGACTCATACGTGCGTCTGCTCTTTGTGGACTTCACATCTGCCTTCAACACCATGATCCCCCAAACTCTGATAGACAAACTATCCACACTTGGACTAAGCCCCTCCATTTGTAACTGGGTACTAGACTTCTTAACAAACAGACCACAGTCCGTGAAGATCCACAACTTCTCCTCCTCCACCATTACCCTCAGCACTGGCTCTCCTCAAGGATGTGTGCTGAGCCCTCTTCTGTTCACTCTGCTCACATATGATTGTACAGCCACACATCCAGGCTGTCATATTGTTAAGTTTGCAGATGATACAGCGGTGGTGGGATGCATCACAAACAATGATGAGTCCAGCTACAGACAGGAGGTGGAACACCTGGAGAGCTGGTGCAAAGAGAATAATCTTCACATGAATGTGAAGAAGACAAAGGAGATGATTGTGGACTTCAGAAGGAACAAACACACCCATGCCCCACTGAACATAGGTGGATCTGCAGTGGAGGTGGTCTCCAGCTACAAATACTTGGGTGTACACTTGAATGATAACCTCAGCTGGAGCAACAACACCACCAGCCTGATCAAGAAAGGTCATCAGAGACTCTACTTCCTCAGACGGCTGAGACGAGCTGGTCTGAGCAGCCCAGTCCTCACCTCCTTCTACAGGTGTGCAGTGGAGAGCATCCTGTGCTCCAGCATCAATGTGTGGCATGGAGGCTGCACAGCTGCAGAGAGGAAAGCTCTACAGAGAGTGGTGAAGGCTGCACAGAAGTCTGTTGGAGTCAGTCTCCCCACCATCACAGACATTTCAGAGTCAGAGTCAGAGTCAGAGAGTCTTTATTGTCATTTGCACCGCATGTGGTACATGTGATGAAAACGAGATTATGTACACGGGGTTCCAGTTACATCCAACAACAAATGCAAGAGAAAAACAGGAATAACATCTAGAATTAACTAAGAAAAACATCAACTAGTAATACACTAAGCCCTAATGTAGTGGAAAAACATCATTATAACCTCCATTATAACCATCATTTACACCTCCAGATGCAGGAAAAGAGCCACCTGCATCATGAAAGACCTCACTCACCCAGCACACTCACTCTTTGCCCCACTCCCCTCAGGACGGAGGTTGAGGAGCATCAAATGTAGAACCACTAGACTGAGGAACAGCTTCTACCCTGAGGCTGTTAGACTCATGAATAAATAAATAATAAGAATAAACACTGCAAAATATCACATCATGCTGATGCTGATCTGTTTTCTTGTTGCTGTGTTCATTTGTGACCATCTGCTCATACAGACTCATGTTCGTGCTGCTGTTCATAATGATGTTTTTCCACTACAGTAGGGCTTAAACCCGAGATACACTCATGCGTCCTCAGGTACGCCACTCTACGCACGCATTTTGTGCGCATGTGTTTTGCTGATATGCTTCAGCATATGTTAAGAAACTATACGCTCGCGTTCTCCTTGTTGTAATATGAGCAGCTGCACACGGAGGGGACTCAACTGAGCTCGCTGATTGGTTACTTGCTGACACGCCTACTGAAATGATTGACAGCCAGCTCATGTAGCGCCTTGAAGACCGCGGCGGTGTTCATGCGGTGTTTCTACTATATATGTTGTAAAAAGTTCTCTCAGAAATAAAAATAATAACAGGGAGTGCTTTTCCTGCAGCACACAGCCCACCAGGGATATTTAAAACATCGCCGCACCCAGGTAGGACCTGAATTCATTCATTTCAATCATCGAGTGAACGGAGGAAGAAGCGGTTACTTGACTTTAGGCAAAAAAACAAAAGAAAAGGCCCGATCAGCGATAAAGAAGGGGAATTTATTTAATTTGTGTAACATACAAAACAGTCCGGCGCCGGGGAAGTTTATGTTCAGACACCGCGCATCGCGTATGCGTAGTAAAAAAAAAACTTTTGCGCGTACGTGCCCTGAGGGGCTACGCGGGGCTACGCTTTTGCCACAGCGTACGTACGCTGCGTATAGGCGTATCGTGAGGACGCATGAGTGTATCTCGGGCTTTAGTGTATTACAAGTTGATGTTTTTCTTAGTTAATTCTAGATGTTATTACTGTTCTTTTTCTTTTTTTCTCTTGCATTTGTTGTTGGATGTAACTGGGACCCTGTGTACATAATCTCGTTTTCATCCCATGTACCACATGTGGTGCAAATTACAAAGACTCTCTGACTCTGACTCTGACTCTAAATAAGTCAGAAGGTTGACCTATGAGACAAAATAAAGGGAAAACAAAATATATTTTGTTTGTATTTGATCGATTTTAAGTATTAAAAAATATTCAAAAACACAATCCTAACAACTCCAATTGGAACTCAAAGACATTTAATAATAATATTAATAAACTTTATTTGTATAGCACCTTCCTACAATGCCTTGCATTGACCAAGGTGCAATTAAACACTTATGGTCAAACCAAACCTGATGGCCTAATTATTGTGCTTTTTTAAAATTTATTTATTTGTAAAAAAAATTTCATAAAAAAAAATACAATACAAAACAATCCCATAAACGATAAAATACAAAATATAAAAAATGAAAGGTAAAAGAAAGAAGAAAAAATCTTATTATATCTGCCCCTTTTTTCAAACAATCAGTTCAAACAATAATAATCTTCCAGTAACAGAACAAAATGATTAACTCTTTCTAACATTTCTAACTAATACAATACACATTACGCTACTTCATTTTTTTTTAACAATTCAGTTATGATCATTTTCTTAAATGTACACATTTATGTTTTGGTATCATTCCACCTGGGTGTATGTGTGATGGGTTAAATGCAGAGAACCAATTGAATATTTGTATGGAAACATAAAATGATGACAACACTTTATTTATTATTATTATATTTATCGCCTACAATTTTGGTTATAGGTTATTGCTGTTTTGTTGTTGTTGTTTGCTGTTTTCTGTTTATTGCAACAACACTTCATAATTTGCATGTCAGTCTAACAGGAACAAATAAATTGTTGCAGGACATTGTAAAAAAAAAAATCTCACATTTTTAACAAAAAATAAAACTTTTTTTTTGTCCCACATTACATGCTTGTAGTGACAGTGATGAAGCAGACCATGCTTTGATGTTGGCCCTGCGTGTGTCTGTGATTATGTTCATACACTAAGACACTGTTTCTCTCAACTTTTATAAACTCACTTTTGCTGCAGCGCTGTGGACCACTGACTGCACAATATTGTTCTGAACTGCTCACAAAATGTAATGCTACTCACATCCTCTCTCTCACCATTGCCTACTTGAAACTGTTGCATAGCAACCACCTTTACTTCTCTTTAAGTTCATTTGTATCCAGTTTTTGGTCATACATTCCCAAAAGCATTAAAGTAAATGTCTATTTTAATTTACTTTTAATATGTTTTTTTAATTTCATTCATTCAACCTTTAGTCAGGATAGTGTCATTGATTTATAAATCAAAGTTATTATTTATAAATGTACGATCATGATACAATTGATGTCTATCAGACATAATACTTGTATTATTCTAATGATGACGGCAGCATTTGTGTTAGAGTGATCACCTTACTTACATCAAGAAGGTTGCCAGTTTGTTTCCCAGTCTTTCAGTGTGGAGTTTCTACATGTGCACATGTATACCATTTTCTTCCCACAGACCAGCAACATGCATGTTAGGGTAATTGGTATCTCTAATTTGTCCCTAATGTGTGAGTGGTTGTTTGTCTTGTTTGTCGGGCAAAGGAAAAGGATGGCTGGGTAGATAGATAGAGAGCAGCTGGAGTTTGTTTGCAATGATTGCATCCGGTGTCCAAGTCGGATTTGATCTTGGACCACTTGTCTTTGGACTAGTGCAGCATGTGTACTACCACTGGACGAAAAGGCCTAATATCCGGGGAAATACAACAGTATGCAAGTGTCCGTATCTGCCACATATCCAATATGTTTCCGGTGCTATACGGGGAGATCTCATCTTTAACAGATCTTAGTACAGGATATCCCATGCATACCCATCTGTGATAGATCCTAGCACTGGATTTTTTCTGTATCCTCATACATGATAAATCCTAGTATAGGATATTTTCGGTATACACATCTGCGATAGATCCTAGTATAGAATATTTTATGCATACCCATACTTGAGAGATCCTAGTATTGGATATTTTCTGGATACCCATATGAGAAAGATCCTACTACTGCATATTTTCCAGATACATATCTGTGATAGATCCTAGTATTGGATATTTTCTGGATACCCATACATAATAAATCCTAGCATTGGATATTTCTGGATACAAATCTGTGACAGATCCTAGTATTGGATAGTCTTTGGATACACATCTGTGATAGATCCTAGTATTGGATATTTTCCAGATACCCATACACAAAAAATCCTACCATTGGATATTTGCCGGACACACATCTGTGACAGATCTTAGTATTGGATATTTTCTGGATACCCATAGATAATAAATCCTAGTATTAGATATTTTCCGAATACACATCTGACAGATCCACATATTGGATATTTTCCGGATATCCATACATAATAAATCCTAGCATTGGATATTTGCCGGATACACATCTGTGATAGATCCTAATGTTGGATATTTTTTGGATACCCATCTGACAGATCCTCATATAGGATATTTTCTGGATACCCATACATAATAAATCCTAGCACTGGATATTTTCCGGATACACATCTGTGATAGATCCTAATGTTGGATATTTTCTGGATACCCATCTGACAGATCCTCATATAGGATATTTTCTGGATACCCATACATAATAAATCCTAGCATATGGATATTTTCCGGATATACATCTGACAGATCCTAGTATTGGATATTGTCTAGATACCCATACTTAAAAAATCCTAGCATTTGGATACTTTCCGGATACACATCTGTGATAGATCCTAATATTGGATATTTTCTGGATACCTATACATAGTAAATCCTAGTATTTGACATTTTCCAGATACACATCTGACAGATCCTCATATTAGATATTTTCTGGATACCCATACATAATAAATCCTAGCATTTGGATATTTCCGGATACACATCTGACAGATCCTAGTATTGGATATTGTCTGGATACCCATACATAAAAAATCCTAGCATTTGGATACTTTCCGGATACACATCTGTGATAGATCCTAATGTTCAATATTTTCTGGATACCCATACATAGTAAATCCTAGTATTTGACATTTTCCGGATACACATCTGACAGATCCTCATATAGGATATTTTTTGGATACCTATACATAAAAAATCCTAGCATTTGGATAATTTCCAGATACACATCTGTGATAGATCCTAATATTGGATATTTTCTGGATATCCATACATATTAAATCCAAGTATTGGATATTTTCCAGATACACATCTGACAGATCCTAGTATTGGATATTGTTTGGATACCCATACATGAAAAATCCTAGTATAGGATATTTTCCGTATATATATATATATATATATATATATATATATATATATATATATATATATATATATATATATATATACTGTTACTCCCAAACTCCCTCCTAAACAATTTAAATTTACATACTGTATACAATATTTTAAATAAACAATCCATACAGCATGTGTTGTTTATGTAAAATATTGTATATATAGTAGTATTAAAATTTAAATTGTTTATTTAAGAAGGGAGTTTGGGAGTAACAGGTGATGAGTGTGATTGCAACTTGGCACGTGTCATGACAAAAGTTGACTGAACTTGAACTATCCTACTTTGCTGTTTTTCACTTATCGCTAGTGGACGTGTTCCCACCAGCAATATGCATGGTCCAACGCACCTCATGGTCCCAAACACCTGTGATAAACGAGGGACTATATAAAACTAACAAACCGGTGTGTGTGTTTGTCTTTTTTTTAAAGTAAAAACTAATTTAAATTATTTTCAGAAATGCTGTCTTGAATAATTTTGTAGATGTTGAACAACACTATGCAAAACATTAAAATTTCTTTGTTTAAAAGAGCATTTCTTGTACAGTAGTTTGTTTTGGGCATGTTTTATGTTTGAGTTTTTTGTTAAATAAGTTCTATTCTATTCACATAATAAATGTTTACTCAGCAGAGGTAAAAAGTAATACTGACAATAATTCACATTAGCCTTTAAAGAACCTTGACCAAAAGACATTTTTCATCTTATTTTGTTCACTTCTGCTTAGTTGAGAAAGTCCCAATTGTTCCTTTAGGACTAAGGCATTACCATCTGGTTCCCACTGAAAACCCATTCGGGGCCCGTTAAACCCATACAAAAAGGCCTAATATCTGGGGAGATACAACAGTATGCAAGTTTACATATCTGCCACATATCCAATATGTTTCTGGTGCTATACGGGGAGATCTCATCTTTAACAGATCTTAGTACAGGATATCCCACGCATACCCATCTGTGATAGATCCTAGTATTGGATATCTTCTGGATACCCATCCATAATAAATCCTAGTATTGGATATTTTCCAGATACCCATACATGAAAAATCCTAGAGTAGGATATTGTCTGGATATGTATATTTAACTGTACACTTGCATATTGTGTGTGTGTGTGTGTGTGTGTGTGTGTATGTGCGTGTGTGTGTGTGTGTGTGCAGGGGGTTATGGAGAACAAGATCTGTGAGTTTGGTGGTCCTATCACTGTGTTTAGTTGGAAATCCTAACCCCAATTTGTTAAAATACAAATACCCATAATTCATAGGGAGAACGTAGGACGGACAGGAATCTCATAAATTGCGGTCAGGGAGTTATGGAGAACAAGATCTGTGAGTTTGGTGGTCCTATCACTGCGTTTAGGTGGAAATCCTAACCCCAATTTGTCCAAATACAAATACCCATAATTCATAGGGAGAACGTAGGACGGACAGGAATCTCATAAATTGCGGTCAGGGAGTTATGGAGAACAAGATCTGTGAGTTTGGTGGTCCTATCACTGCGTTTAGTTGGAAATCCTAACCCTTGGTCAAAATACCATAATCCAAAAAAAAAGTGTTGGGAAAGTGTTGAAAGTTCCGATCAGCTCTGCAAGGTGCTGGCCAATATCTTTAACACCTCATGCCCTGTAGACAGATCCCGTCTGCCTGAAGACCACACCACCATCATCCCAGTCCAAAAAAGCTCTACAGTGACTGCTCTGAATGACTGTTGGCCAGGCCCTCACCCGATAGTCGCTAAATGCTTCGAAAAACTGTTCATGACCCACATCAAAACAACCATCATCAACAAGGACCCTCGAGTATGCATACTGTGAGAACCAATCAACAGAGGATACCATCTCCTCTGTGGTCCACACTGCTCTCACCCACCTGGAACAGAAGGACTCATACACCCATATGACCAAAAAAACATGCTTGTTAGGCTGATTGGTGACTCTAAATTGACCCTAGGTGTGAGTGTGAGAGTGGATGGTTGTTTGGTGTGAGTGAGACAGGTCCCTCTTGTAAATGAGTCCCCGTGACTCAACGAGGCTAGCCTGTATAAATAAAGGTTGAATGAATGAATGAATGAATATGCTCTTTGTGGACTTCACATCTGCCTTCAAAATCATGATCCCCCAAACCCTGATGGACAAATTACTCACACTAGGACTAAGCCCCTCCATTTGCAACTGGTTCCTTGACTTCTAAACAGACTTCAGTCAGTGATGATCCACAATCAACTTCTCCTCTTCCACCATAACCCTCAGCACTGGCTCTCCTCAAGGATGTGTGTTGAGCCCTCTCCTGTTCACTCTGCTCACCAGTGATGTCAGTAACGCGTTACAAAGTAACGCGTTACTCTGGTCGGACCACTTTTTTCAGTAACTAGTAATCTAACGCGTTGCTTTTCAAACTGCAGTAATCAGATTAAAGTTATTTTCTCCAAATTATTGTGCGTTACTTAGTTATTTGTCATTTTCTGTAGTACTGTAATTTTATTTTATTTCCTCAATGCGTCTCTCTCGGCAGGGGAGTGATTAAAAAAAGATGCGGAAATTCGGTCACAGCTGACTGAAACCTGACACCGCAGCGTGCGTGACAGTCAGGAACAGATATAAACAGACTGGACTGAGCTGAGGACGGTGCGCTCACTCGGAGCTGAGAGGAGGAGATTTTACTGCAGTTCAGTTATGGAGGCTCAGGAGTAAGATACGCTTTTTCCAGCTGGAAATACCGGCACTATTTTGAGTTTCTTTCAGCAAAGGATGACAACTGCAACATAACGGTGCGTTGTACGCTCTGTGCTGGCGAGAAAGTGCTTTCTTGCTTCAAAAACACAACTTCAAACCTAAAGAAACATTTGGAGTCGCGCAGCACGGGACAGTGAAACTGATGGAGCAGCAGCAAGCCTCTCCAGCTGGATCAAAGAGAGCTGCTCAGTCTGCAGGAGGTCCCCCCCCCGCCACCAAAACAACTGAAACTTGACTTCGGTGCAAAACGAGTAAGTGGCAATGAATTAAAACAGTTGGTTGGACGATATGTAGTAGAAGAAATGTTGCCCTTCAACACGGTTGATGCGCCTTCATTTCGTGCAATAATAAACCGAATCCCCACCGCTGTAAATGCTGAGCTGCCTCACAGAGGAGCGTTCTCTGCGTATCTGGAGCAGGAGTACGCAGCGATGGAGAGAAAGCTGAAGGCTGCGCTGAATGATGTGGACTTTGTGTCAACTACCGCTGATATTTGGACTGCTAATGCCGGTAACAGAAGCTACATGGGAGTAACGCTCCACTGGATCCATAGATCCACATTGGAGCGCAACAAAGCTGCACTGGCATGTAGAAGAATTCGCGGTAGACACACATATGATGTTATTGGTGCAGAAATTGAAAACATTCACGCTTCATATGGATTAGGCAACAAAGTAGTTGCAACAGTGACTGATAATGGATCCAACTTTGTGAAGGCGTTTAAAGTTTTTCAGCCTGTCAGGGAGTCTGATGATGAGATGGAGGAGGAAGAATCCACCTGCACAGATGATGGTGTCAGTTTTTTGGATCTGTCAGAAATCCTCTCAGCTGGGAATGAAGGTGATGGCCAACTATCTCTACCCCCACACCATAGGTGTGCCTCCCACACCATCAACCTCATTTCCACAAGTGATGTTGAGAAATATTTAACTTCACATGCAGAGAGCAAGGCTGTTTATAGGAGTAGCACAGCAAAATGCACAGCGCTATGGACCAAATCAAGCAGATCTACCCTCGCATCAGAAGCAGTGGAGGAAGTCAGCAAAAGAAAGCTCCTGGTCCCAACATCCACAAGGTGGAATTCATTTTTTTACGCTGTAACAAGAATTGCAGAAATCCCCATGCATGAGCTGAATACTCTATGCAGCAAGCTGGGAATTAAGTGCTTCATAGACCGAGAGTACCAGTTCCTGCATGAGTACTGCACCGTCATGAAGCCCCTGACTGCAGCTCTGGACATCCTACAAGGTTTGTTTATGTTTATTAAATTTGTTCATTTTGTTTACAAAAAAACAATACAAAACAATCCCATAAATGATAACATACAAAATATAAAAAAATGAAAGGTAGCAGAAAGAAGAAAAAATCTTATTATATCTGCCTCTTTTTTCAAACAACAGGTGACTGCCCTTATGGGACGTTACTGCCCACACTAGAAGTCCTGATGCAGAAGACCCTGGCTGTGAAAGATTCTCTCTCCAGGATGACTGCAGGCCTTCCAGATGCTATTGTGCAGGTATGTTCCATCTGTAAGCTAGCTAAAATTCCTTACATCACACTATTTTTGTACATTGTACAGTACACTACAGTATATTCATCATCACAAAAAAAAAGAAAACAAATACAATAAGAATCCTAGAACTAGAGGTGTAACTGTACGCTAAAATTACATTTCGGTTTGGTTCAAAGGAGGGCTCGGTTCGGTTTATTTTCTGTACAAAAAAAAAAAAGACAAAATAAAGACTTACAAAATGTTTATTTTGAAAATATGCCAAAAATACATTTGTACTGTATTGTATAATATAGTAATAAATAAAAGTGACCCATTTGGATAATATTCTAAATAAACAACACTGTACAATAAATAAACTATATTAACAATAATAAAAATCTTAACACTGGGCCCTACCAGCATTTTCAAATGAGTACTACTTCTACCAGAGACTATCAAATGACAGTTTGATTAATTTGAATCCTTGGAGAGTTTCTTCTTGTAAATGCTAAACGGTGGGTGATGGGTGTTAATGAGAAAGCTGTTGCTGCTACTCAGAAAATACCTTTGGGACTTGATTCCATTGTTTGTGATTGAGTAGCAAACATTCCAAACCATGCTAATGGCAGCTCCACCTGTGTTGCAGTGAACTGGGTCTTTTGATCGTAAAGGTTGCAGACCCCTGCTCTAGTTCAAAGAAGGCATACTTGATATGTTTCAGAATTATAATTCTAATGTCTAATGAGCAGAATGTAAGACTAAATAGAGAAATTGCATTTCCTGCGAAAATGCATGTGTGAATGCCATTTGTTCAAGAATTAGCAAAAAACAGCTGAATATTATCTAAAATAGCAGAAAGAAGCTTAAATGTCTTAGAAATTTGTAGAGAGATTATAGTTTTGCAGAATTAGGCTGGAAAAAGTTGAAATGAGTGCAAATAATGTGGATTGTGTTGAAACAAGCCTAAATTAGCATAAAACAGCTTAATAGTAGCTAAAATAACAGAAGAAGCTGACACTAGCAGAAATAATCACAAAGCAGCATAATATGAAATATCTGAAACAATCTGAAATTGCAAAAAGTCTGAAATAAGCAGAAATAAGCAAAATAAAGTTGAAATTATCTGAAAACAGCTGAAATTGGTCAAAAACAGCAGAACAAATCTAAAACAAACATAAATAATCTTAAATTACCAGAAGGAAGTGGGTGAGCATGGTTTTGCTGAATTAGGCTGAAAAAAGTTGGATTGATAAAAAAAATGTGGAAATAGCTGAAAAAGCTGAAATTATCATAAAATAGCTAAATAGTAGCTGAAATAGCAGAAATATCCGATTCTTCCAAAAATTTGCAGAAAGGAGCATACAGATCTGAAATTAGCAGAAATAAGTCAGTAAAAGTACTAAAACATTGAAGTAAGCTGAATAAAGCTGTAAGCGGTACATCCTAAAATAAGCTGCTTTATCATTTATTAACAAAAATTAAACTGAGACACACTCTTAAAAAAAAGTCATGATATTGATCCCACATTAGGCATGGTTTGCAAGTACTGTACTGTAATTCAATTGCATATTAGTAGGCCATGTATCAAAACATATCAATTATATTTTTCAGGCTATCCAGACTCGTTTTGCCGGTATGCTGGACAACAAAGATGCCCTACTTGCAGCTGTCAGTTGTCCTAATTTCAAACTCCGATGGCTAAGAGACGCAGATAGGAGGGAGAGAGTAAAAGAGCTTCTGATAGCAGCGTGCCGCACAACGGCTTCTGAACCTGCACCTCAGAGTCCCGTCACAACGGCTTCTGAACCTGCACCACAGAGTCCCGTCACAACTGCTAGCCAAGGTGTGATGGACTTTTTCACTTTTGAGACACAGCCAGACGAGACCTACTCTGCAGAACAGGAAGTCATGGAATACCTGAGGTCAGCATATGATCTTCAAATTCTGCATAAATTTTCAAACATTAAGAAAATTTTCATGAAGTATAACACTCCAACACCTTCAAGTGCTCCTGTGGAACGTCTTTTTAGTCTGGGAGGTCTCGTGCTCACACCTAGAAGAAATAGACTTTCGGATAGGAGGTTTGAACAGCTTTTGTTAATGAGGTACAACCACTGGTTTACTGACCCAACTCCACTGTTTCACTCATGAATCTGCGCCTGCATCCAGCCCCTCCTCCTCTCCCTCACTAGCTATGTTTCCATCCAATTTAAATTCGATTTTTGAGCGAATTTTAGAAAATTTCGCTAAAATGTAAATTAAAATTATGAGGATCAGAAGTGTTTCCATTAAACTGGCTTGAAGCGCATCTGCAATGCCACGCAAAGCGTCTCTACGTCAGACGTCAGCGTCATTACGTCACACGTCAGCGCCATACGTCAGACGTCAGCGTTACGCACTTCCACAGTAAACAGGAAGTAGCGTTTGAAAACAGACATCTCGGCAAAATGGAGAGAATATTTCAGGTATGTGTTGCTATCGGGCAAGTTGTATTTATTCTGTCATGCCAACTAGTTTTAGCGATGTTACATGTTGTCCGGAGCGGAAACAGCTGATCAGTCACGTGACGTGAATGTTCGCTGCGGCAGAACTGAGTCGGCTAATCTGTTTCCATCTGTCGTTTAGCCGACTCAGCTCTGAATCGACTCCCCAAAAACTACCTCAAGCGAGCGTATAAACTTTAGAGCGACTTAGAGGAAGTTAACTCGAATTATGCCGTTTCCATTTAGCTTTTCTGATGCGATGCTTCATAATGCGCACCTAGAAACCTTGATGGAAACACGCCTACAGAATACAAACCCTTCACCCGCTCCTGCACCCCCCCCCCCACCTCCTGCTGTGTAAAAACTGCCGTTGATGGCAGCTTTAAGGGTGATTGACGTTGACGATGCTGACATGATGAATTCATGTGTAAATGACTGGGTGGCCCTGGCAGCTACAAACGAGATGTTTAAGTGCACAACTGTGTTTTTGGTTTTATTATGAAGGAAAAAATCATTTATTTTGAGATATTTCTTTTGCACAGTTACAGCTGTTTGTTAATAAAGGTCCCTGTGCTATGTGTGTGAGAACTGGGGCTTTGATTCAGAAATATATTTTTGTTATTACTTTATGGATATGTTTTCTGTTGAAATTTTAAGTGCACAGCTGTGTTTTTGGTTTTATTATGAAGGAAAAAAACATTTATTTTGAGATATTTCTTTTGCACAGTTACAGCTGTTTGGGTCCCTGTGCTATGTGAGAACTGGGGCTTTGATTCAGAAATATATTTTTCAGATATTTTAGAGAAGAGTGTATTAGTTTTTCTTTTACAATTTATATGTTTGTTTGGATGCTAAGACCCATGTGTACACAATTTCATAAAATAAAAATAAAACACTGATTTTGATGTTGAAAGACTGTCTTTATTATATTATTTATTTTAAAACGTGTTTACAGAAAGACTTTTTTGTAAAAAATATTAGTTGTTTAGTGGTCAAGAAAGACACTATTTTTTATATAAAGCAAGTATTCCTTTATTCATTCAACCTTCATTTATGATATTGAAATCAAGAAATATTTCCTTATTTTGTATGAAAAGTATGTAAAGTTAGTATGTTGTATGTAGTATGTTAGTATGAAAAGCTTTTAAAAATATTAGTTCTACCACTGACATGAAGTTTAAACAAGCTTAAAGTATAGGTGTCATTAACAGTATTGAATGTGCGTCTTTGCTTCACTTTGACAAACATACTTGTTCTGCAACACTGTGAGACTTAATTAACTTTTGCTTGTATACAACAGCTAACAAACAAGATGATAAAGAATAAACAATTAGAGAAAACAATTTTTATTGTTATTGTTGCACTGAAAAGAACACTGCAGTCTTTCATTGTGCGGTCCACAGACAATGAACGACATAATTTTGCAGCTCCCGTTGTGCAAATACATCAGAACATTAAGAAAGATAAAATACAGAGGTAAAAATAGAATAAAAACATAAAATAAAAAATACAGTAAAAGCAACAGTATCAGCCATATCAAAAAGTCAGGTGGCCATTATTGCACATAACCTTATTGCACATAACCACAGTGTTTGCAAGTTAACCATGTGTGTTTATAAGTCTTAACTGCTGTTAGATAATGAACAATAAAATAATTTTGCAGCTCCCGTTGTGCAAATAAATCAGAACATTAAAAAAGATAAAATAAAGAGGTACAAACACTGTATATATTATTATTATTTACCCACATATCAACCGGTAGTTTATACGGACATTTTTGGAGTCCAGACAGTTTCACTTTCATACTGTCGCGCATCTGGTAGTAAACTGTCTTCGTATTCATAAGACATCCTTCCAAAGATGTGTGCTACACAAAAATATTCGATTCGACTTTATAGCAAACAAAACCAGAGCCTCTGAACAAAACGAATTCCAATGGTCTAAACCGCAGTTTACCCCCACAACGAAACCTGATGTTGAAATCACGTGATGCGTGACATCACGTCGACTTCGAGAATTACTCTGTCCTCCTCACCATAGACATTACAGTATGCTCCTCAACACCCCTCCTACTCTCTTCCCCCCCTCCCCTCCACTCCCAGCTCTGGGTGAGAGCATTTTGCGGGGGTTATCACATTTTAAATAAGCTTAAATGTTTAGGACAATTGGTTGTAATTTTTCTCAGTACATTACCTTACTTGTCAGTAAATATTATTACTTACTGTTTTTGCATAACGTGTAGTCACGAAAACAAGGTACTACTTTATAAGAAAGTGGAGCGGTCCACCCCCTTCTTTTTTTTTTTACTGTGGTATCTCCCTACCTCACAACTTCTTCCGGATTTCAAAGTGCTGGTGGTTTGCAACGTGTGGTCTGACTGAACCCTGGAATTTAATGCTACTCTGAGCACCTCTGCAGTAAGGTTGGTGATATTAATTTAATCTTATCTATGTTTATTTAAAAATACCTACATTGTTTTGTACGTATGTCGCAGTTTAATATGTCAACTAACATAAAAATGCATGAATATTGGCGTGTACTTATTAATTTAGCTCCGTTTACAAATAGAAACTGAACCGTACAGTTTCGGTGTATGTTTGTCAGACCTATTGGTTAACATTTCGCTGTGTTTAGAAACTTTTCAAGTCTACCCGGGCAAATTCAAACGGGCCAATCGAGCGCGGCCACTGACTGACGTCGTGCGAGTTAACCAATCAAAAGCGTACATATTGGGGCGGGGGCGGGGTTCGCACAACGCCATCTCTTTTTTTTTTTTTTTTTCAGAATCACATACCAGTTTCAAGACAACAGTGTTGAAAAAAGGTAAGATGTAGGAAGTTGTTACTCCTTCATTCTGGCTCATTATCGGTCTTTTGCACGTGACGTCACGGCTCATATCTTTTTGCACTTACGGTCGCCATTTTCCGGGGATACCCGTTCATTTAAACAGAGGAAGTCCATGTTAGACACAGTGCGATACAGAACAATAACATCAGCAAAATGCAAACTAAATATAAAAATGAGCAGAAGCCTTATAGAGAGAAACTCAACCTTGAAGCCAGAGAACGTTACATGGTGAAGTTAGCTTCAATTATCAACATTGATCCTTACGAGGTAGCAGCTAAGGCATGGACTTCCTCTGTTTAACTGAACGGGTATCC
>JBBPBX010035751.1:8878-22807 GCA_038048925.1 Garcialebias charrua
TATATATATATATATATATACTGTATATGTGTGTTTGTTTCGTAAGCAGTTCACTGACTAAGAAAGCCTGTTCTTAAAAACAGGGTACCACTTCACAATAAACTGCCCTTATAAAGAATTTATAATGATTTACAATTAGGTTATTATCTAGATTGCAAGCACTTTATTATTTCTTAATAACAAGTTGAGAAAAAGTTAATAATTATGTTTTAATGAAGCCTGTTCAAAAGATTAGAACCACTTAGTATATTTACAATTAATTTATTACCAGTTTAAAAACAGGATGTTTACAAGCATTTTATAAGATTTAATAGGCATTTATAAGATGGTTATAAATAATTGTTCATACACTGAAGCAGGCATTCAACAAAATCAGATGCTGAACTTTAATTTGTTCAGAAAAATGAGTTGTCGTTCAGCTTATGTTTTTTACTAAACAACTTCATATTGCAAAACAAACCTTTTATCAACATATGCTCAAATTACTTACACATGACAAATGTTAGATACCGGTACTTAAACTCTAAATTATAAAGTACATTACACAGGAAGAAAGAGATTACAGGGAAAATGGAGATTTCAGAGAAATGATGGCTCACTATTTGACAAAACGGGAGTCAGTAATGCACTATGTTTAATTATTTAAGTGTTTACAGCTTAATTAATAACTGCATTATTAACTATTAATGAGTCATTTACAAGGGTACCCTTATTGTTAAGTGGTACCAAAGGATCTAACATCACTTTATTACAGTTTCAGTATTTGACTAAATTAAGAAATATGTTTTATTACTGCTGGTAAATGTAATTGCAGGTAGTCCTCGACTTACGATGGCCTTGACTTACGACGTTTTGCGGTTACGAACGCCCTCCCATTGAAAAGCATTGTTTCGAGTTACACGGTTTATGCGCCTTTACACCAAAAAATACGGTACCGAAACTCAGCGGAGGCAGAAATTTACAGGAGGTAAGGGGGAGAGTGTACCTTAGCGGCCATGGGTGGAGGATTACAGCTGAAAATTACAGGAGACCTCATTGTTTACAGGTAGACCAGGGCAGAGGAGGTTAGGAGTGGCTAACATGCTAACAGACCTTACTGTAAAACTCTGGACAGCGTGTGGAAAAGTACAGGAGACCTTTGTTTGGACCGGAGGTTTATGAGGCAGAGAGGCTACAGCTGAGCAACGAGCTAACATGCTAACAGGCGGAGGAAGGCTTCACCAGCTCCCAGTAGGTTATTAACTCTTTTTTCCCTTCATTATGGCTCCAAATGTATGGAGCTAACATGCTAACAGGCCTTACTGTAAACAGTCTGGACCGCGCGAACTACAGGCAGCCTCAGATGTTGGAGGGACACCGAGCTAACATGCTAACAGGCGGAGGAAGGCTTCACCAGCTCCCAGTAGGTTACTAACTCTTTTTTCCCTTCATTATAGCTTCAAATGTATGTGTTTTTTGATAATTATGTAGGGTAATGTGTTAGGATAGGCTAAGTGCTTGGTAAAATACAGTACTGTACGTATGAGGTGCCGTTTGGACGTATTTTCCGACTTATGACGATTTTTGAGTTACGATGCAGCGTAGGAACGGATCTCCATCGTAAGTCGGGGACTACCTGTATTTGCTAATCTGTGATTTTTTTTTCTGAATATCACGGACAAATGTTGGCTCACTATTTGCACAGATATGCAATAATAAATAGTAATTTTTAAATAATTTTAGAATCTTTTAATGTGTTTTATTGTAAGTGGTAACAAAGATAGTGTGTTTACCAATCACGTGTTGGTTTTGTACTTTCTGAAGTGATGCCAGACTTTTCCACTGAACATCATATCAAGACCACTTGTCTGTTGGACTTCAGTATGTTGGCGGGCTGCTTTTACTTTGACTCAGGAAAAAAAAGTTTTTCTATTAAAGGTGTTACATTCAAAGGAAATAATCAGTAGTATCTCATTGTATTTTATTTACACACCGTGTCTCTCCAGCTCCTCACCTTGACTTCCTCATAGGCTTTTTCCACCAACTTCACGTCGTGGCTTTGGTGCTCCCCTGACATGTACTCATCGTCTGGCAGCAGACGTTCACAGGTGGAACAGAACCAGTCCAAACCCTGCAGCTCGGCAGCCAGTCGGGCCTGACTCTCCTCCTCTTCATCGATGATCTCATAATCTGCCTCAATTACGTCTTCACCAAACTCCTCTTCCCTCTGCTCTGTCTCCGTCCCCATCCTCTCTTCTGGCTGCAGTCCAAACTCCTCTGCGTCTCTCCGTGTCTTCGATTCGGGCATATCCTGTGCTTCCTTCTCAGATATCATTTCATATCCGAGTTGATCAACAAGTTCATCTGGAGGATCTAAAACAGCCTCCGCTTGCTCTGTATTTTGTGCAACATCTTCACTGCGCTCATCAATACACATTCCTGAGTCCTCTTTGGGGATATTTGTCTCTGGTACGTTCTCTGTCTCGTAGATGTCTGCTTTTTGTTCATCTACTTGTTCTGACTTTATATCACGAAACGCAGATAAATCATCTTGGGGAGTAAAACTCCGAAGTGGAGGAAAGACCATCTCGCCCTCTTCTAAATGTCTCTCATTCTGCTCCTCTGTGTTGTCCTCTTCTACAGGTACCAGTGAATCTTCTTTGCCTACATCATTGGTGGAAAGTTTTTCATCCAAACCTTTTGGTTCTTCTTCAGTTTGAGGCTCAGGTGCCTGAACTTCCCCAGTGTGGTCGAGTCCAGGAGGAGTGCTTGTTTCTTTTCTAATCCTCTCTGTCCACCGACCAATCTCTATGTCCACCTCTACAGCTTGACCTTTTGGAACAAGAAGGACAAACTCATCTCCGACAGTCACAGCTTCCTGAACACAGGTCCCAGCGTCCCCTGTGGGCATCTTAGAGCTGGTGTCTGGCGTTGGCTTTGTTGATTCACTTTCTGTCGCGTTTTGCCAATGTTCATTTCCAATTTGCTGCTGATGTTTCTCGTATGGTTTTGTTTCGACTTCCTCGGACATCGCAGGTTGGTTGACGTCACTCAATATTTCAGTTTTAACCTCCGACGCCTGCTCGGCTGCACATTCACTCTGCATGTCAGCGACACCCTCCTCTGTCCAAGACTCCTGCGGGTTGTCTCCTTCAGGAACTGAAGTTTTGGCGTCCGTTATATACCGAAGACCAAGCTGAACGCGAGTCTGCGGCTCTTCTTTGTTCACCGTCGTTACCTCCACCACTGTTTGTTCCTCACAACCACAATCAGTGACGACCTCCACAACGTCTTCAGGAGCTGCTTCTTTTTGCTCGCTCAGGGGTGATTCAGTAGGCGCCTTGGTTTCTGCGAGGAGTTCAGGTGAGCTGAAGGTTTCATTTTCATGTGTTGTCACTGGAGCCGATTGTTCTGCTTCTACCTGTTTCTGATCAGTCGACTCTCTCTTTGAGTCAGCAGACGACTCTTTAAAGCAACTTTTTTCAGTGTTTTCCATCGTTTCGGATTCACTTCCTGCTGGTGGCACCTCCTCTCTGCTCACAGGTGCTGTCACCTCTGTGGACGCCGGGAGCTCTTCGGACATTTTGCGTGTCTGACTTGGATGCTCCGTGTCAGCACTGCTTTGCTTGTTTTCATCTTCTCTCTGACGTCCACTCTCCTCCACTTCAGTTTCCATCCGGTGAAGTTTCAGTAGCTTTTCTGTTTTTGGCTCGAGCAGCTCAGTTTGATCCGTTTTCGCCTCGTGTTGCGCTTGTCGTGTCTCCATCTGTTCCACTGTTGATTCAAGCTGCTGGTTTGAATCTCCTGACGTTTGTGCCTGAGCCAAAATGGATGCTTGTAATTTTTCCTTCACTTCCTCTGTGTTTGACACAAGTTCCCTTTTCTCTACGCTCATTCCAGAACTGGCCTCCTGCATCTTCCCATCCTCCGTCTTTTCCTTCTCTTCTTCCTCTTGTGCCGCTCTTATTAAGGAGCCGGTCATTTCAAACTTACCCTGTTGCCAAATCCTCCTCCCTTCACTCATGTCATCCACTGGCTCTGGCTGGACACTCACTGCTGATGTTTCATCTTTTAAAGTAAACTTCTCCAGATACCCATCTGCCTCCTCTGAGTCGGAGAACCTCCTCTTGCAGGACTTCTCCGACGCGACGCTTTCTGCCTCCGAGTATTCCTCATCGCTCCTCCTCCTCTCACCTACAGCATCCTCATAAAGGTCTGAGTACATGAAGGACATGGCTGTGGGCTCCTCCAGGAGTATGGGGTCAATGATCTTAGGAGGTCCCTGTGAGATAAAGATAGGGGTAAGAGTGGTCTCTTCGCAAGAGAACAGCGCTGAGCCGCTCTCCTTCGCTGATCTCTGGCTCTCTCGTCTTGTTCGCATCCTGGCTTTGCCTTCCTCCTCTCCCCTCTGCCTCAGCATATCAGTGGTAGGTCCTTCTCCATAGAAGACCTCATCTAGGTGTTCCCCGACGATCTCCACATCTGTAACCATCACAAAAGAGTCCTCAGACACAGTGGGGCTGGTCGCCTCTTTCACAGGCACAGGTTGTTGCTCTGCTTGAGTCTTGGTTGGTGACTGCTTTCCTTCCTCTTCCTGCAGCTCGGGTGCTTGATCTCCAGGAGTCACAATGTCCAAAAGCGTGAAATGTTCAAAGTAGTCAATGTCACTTGTGTTGTCTTTCTGAGTGAGCATGTTTCCAGGCCCTTTGTCTGCTGATAGCTGTGACGTACTTTGTTTTGAGGGCTGTGGAGAGATCAAAATCAACAACTCAGGCCAAGAAATACTTTGCAACACTCAAACCTGTAACACGAATCAAAACAGGTTTAAAAGATCATACCTCAGTGTGTATTTCTTCCCCGTCTGGCTGATCATGGTCCTTGTATTCGGCCCAGTCACTGTGGTTTCGGGACCTGATCTTAGGCGTCTGGTCCAGATAAGACAAATTGTCCTGCAGCTCTGTGGCCTCCTCCTCGTCCACGGTGGGAAGTTTGGAGGGGACTCGTATGTTAAGGATTTCATAACCCTCAGAAATTAAACTGAACAACTGCTGATCCTTGGCTTTTATTTCCTCCCAGTCTGTGTCTGTTTTCGTTTTGTCCTGTTGGACATTGGGAAGAGAAACCTCTGCCATCTCCGGCCTCTCCGCTCCCAAAGCTGAAGATGATCTTGAACTGCCAGGTCGTCTCAGCCGGTCCCCCAACCTGCTGCTGCTTCTGCTTCCAGACCTCGTCCTCCTGCGGACCACCTTCTCTTCATCAAAGACGATGGTAATCTTTCCTGCACCCCCAGAGCCCTCCATGCTGTAAGCTTCTGAAGTGGAGCTGGTCTCAGAGGCCCATGGAGTGGAACAACGGCTGGAAGCAGTCTCCCAAACAATACCGCTGTCCTCACTTTGAACCGTAACCATCGAGAACGACGGGTCAACCATGAGGCACTGGAGTTTGGGCTTCACCGCCTGGTCCTGGACAACTTCTCGCAAACTGAAAGAAAGGATCAACAAGCTGGATTAGTAGGACAGCAGGCAGTTTGTGTCACTTCAAAGAAGAGTGAAGGCATTCCTGCAAGAGGAGATCTTTTTGGCACGTCTCATTGAAATGCAAGCAGAGAACAAACCAGTGAATCAAATCATAACACCAACCCGCAGTCATGCGTTACAGCTGAACAAATATGAGCTGAAAACAAGGTAACACATAACTCGGTTTCTCAAGAGGATTACTTGAGCTGTGAAGATCACCGATAGACCAGGTGACAACTGCCAGTCTGAGGCATGATCTAAAAAAAATATGATTATATGTTCCCTGAGCTGTTCTGCAGGCTACATCTCAACCCTTTACGACAAAGTGACGTCCCAAAGTGTCATTCCTGTAATATTAGAGAGGAGATACCTAGCTTTCTCTGATACAGCCAACATATCAATGTCTTCTGCTATTTATGACATGGCAAGAATGGCACTCAAGTCAAAGCATATTGAGTATATGGGACAGTGTATTATATCAAATAATAATATGCACGTATCTGCTGTTTGTTAATGTGTTAAATGCATAGTTCATCCTGTTTTCTATCTTTAAAACTCCACTAATGGAATAAAATCCCAAACACTTGAGGTTAATTCCTTCAGTCACTAACATTCAAAGTTGGGTTATTTTCTCAGAATTAAAAAACTCTCCTTAAACAAAGACAAACCGATCCATTGTTAAGGTGTAATCCAGATTTTAAAAAGTACCTGTTATGTAGCTCTTCCACTTCATCTTCGTCATCCTGGCTGTTCACATCTGAGGCCAGCTCCTGCAGCTCAGTCATCTCAGAGTCCAGACTTTCACATTCTTCCATCTTTGTAATTGCCTCCTGACTTTTAGTCTCCAGAAGTGTTATTTTTTGTGTTTTAGCATACGGTCACTCTGAATCAGGGGGTGGTCTGCCTGTTTGTGTCATTCTAAAGTGGGTGCTGTGCATCTGACTCAGCGAGGGACAGAAATAGACCGAGAGGGGGATGAATACAAGGGGAGCACAGATGAGGTGAAGAGGAGAAAAAGAGAAAAGGGTTATTAGCCGGTGAGACGATCAGCAGTAAACCAGAGAAAGAAACAGATTTGTTGGTAATAGGAGACTTTTATCACGGTGCGTTCTTGTGTGACTCGATGGTTACCGGATGCCTGAGGCGATGTGGCTTTAAATTCAAAATCCCCTTTGCCAAGTTAAAAATAGGGCTTGTGCTGAAACAGTAACCCCCCTGGTTCCCCTGCAGCTGGGGGGCAGCGCCAATCAAAGCCAGACACGTCTTGTAAGGTATCCAGCCCCCACCCCACAGCAGGGCTGGCACTGAACACAAGTCATAAAACTAGGGGTAATAAGCTGTCAAACCACCAAACAAAAACCATAAATGACTGAACATTCAGGGCAGGCTGTGCAGAACAAGATCAGGTTTTCACCAATAAGTCAAAGTTTAATCTGATCGTTTGACCTTTGAACTTCATGACAAAAGGTTTCCTGATGTCAGAAGACAAACCGGAAACACAAAACTCAGGTTTCAAACTAGCCTGGCCCTCGCCTTCCTGCACTCAATTCTCATTTCCCTTCACTGCCTAGTACGAAGCAAAGTGAAGGACAAGGGTCTGGTTTTAACCAGGCTAGTTTCAAACTGGAAAGCAAAATGTGTTGCAGGCAGCGCAAAGGCCTGATGGTTACACAACTGTTTGATAACGAAAACCTCCCCTTTTAAAACAACAAAAAAATTATATGTTTAAATAAAATTAACATTTTGAGTGTGGGCATATAATGTGAATATTATAAATGTAAAGCACATATAAACATCTCATAACTCTTCTTCTTTCGTTTTTTCCCTCTTCAGGGGTCATACGAGTCACCCTCCTCCACCTCACTCTGTCCTCTGCATCCTCTGTCCTCACTCCAACTACCTCCATGTCCTCTCTAACTGCATCACTCCTCTTTGTCTTTTTCCAGGCAGCTGCATTTCTAACATCCTTCTACCAATATACCCAATGTCCCTCCTCTGTGCATGTCCAAACCTCTTGTTCTCACAATGTCATTTGCAAACATCATAGTCCACGGGGATTCCTGCCTGAACTCATGGTCGGTCCATCATCAGAGCAAACAAGAAGGGGCTGAGAGCCGATCCTTGATGCACTCCCGCCTCCACCTTGAAGCTATCTGTCACTCCTACAGCACATCGCACCACTGTCCTGCTGTCCTCATACATGTCCTGTACCAGTCCAACATACTTCTCTGCCACTCCAGATTTCTTCATGCAATACCACACCTCCTCTCTTGGCACTGTTATATGCTTTTTCTAAATCCACAAACACACAATGGAGTTATTTCTGACCCTCTCATCAACATCCTCAAAGCAAAGATGGCATCTGTGGTGCTCGGCATGAAACCATACTGTTGCTCATAGTCACCTTTTGTCAAATTCTTGCTTCCACAGCAAGCAGATTGGCAAAATGACATTATACCACCTGGTACATGTGTCTACACTTGATTCATTCCCATTTCTAGTTGGCCAAGACTTTATAAACCGCTTTGATGCAATTATAGATATGGCCGACAGAAAATGTGGAGCACAGTGAGAAAGCCTCTGCCAATAAATGTGCCTCCTAGCTGTGATACGGACTGCCTAACCGCAGGTACCGCAAAGGACACCTCATCTGAGGACAAGAGCCCGGTAGGTGAACCTACAAAAACAGGTGAGGCAGAAGAAGCCCAACAAGAAAGCCTCCTCTGCGAGCTGAAACAATCAGCACTCACTGAACACTACCTACAACAGGTAGTAAAAGGTGTCGAGATCATACATGTTTGACTCATCAACTTAAATCCCCTGTAGTTTCTACAACTCTGTACATCACCCTTGTTCTTAAAAATGGGCACCAGCACAAACACACTTCTTCTCGATTCCTGATATTTTCTCACCTTAAAAATGTCACTGAATATTTGAGTCAAAAACCTCATGCCACCTCTCCAAGACATTTCCAAACCTCCACTGGTATGTCATCAGGTCCTACTGCCTTCCTTTTCTTCATTATTTTCAGTTTTCTGAACTTCACCCACACTAATCTTTCCCACTTCCTGATGCATCTCTAATCTTTTCTTTCATTCTCTTCATTAGCTCCTCTAGTACTCATTTTCCCAATCACACTCTCCACACTTGTTAGAACATTACCATTCCTTGAGCATGCATAATACCATTCCTATCTTTAACAAGTTTAACATGGTGCACATCCTTTCCAGCCTGATCCCCCAGTCTCGCCAATCGGTACAAGAAAAACATCTCGTGACTCTTTAAGTTAAACAGTGCCAAATCTGTAGTCTTCAATAGTTTTCAGCATCTCATGTAAAATAGGAAGGAATTTACAATTTAACTACAACATCCACAAAACTGCAATAAAAAGGCACAAAAATGTTAAATCTTTTACATTTTATTTTCTGCAGCATACAATATTACAAATATTTACACAAGTTATCCTCTATCAAAAACACTTTCCTGTCATGAAAAGTAACATATAGATTGAGCAATGTAAAAAAAAGTTTGTGGAAATGAAAAATAAAACTACCACACAGAAAGGAGTTGGAAAGTGTTAATCAAATACAAACTGAAGCAGAGCAGTCACAACAATCCAAAGTTTTTAGAAGTCCTAAAAAGACCTCAACACCTGTGCAGGTAAATTACAAGCCAGTTAGTTATGAAATATCAGCTCTTTAGCAAGAGATGGAAAAGTTACTACTGAGCTGTCCAGAGACAGATGAAAGTGTTTTGACATAGAAAACCAAAAAAATCTGAACAAAAAACTGTTGAGAAACAGATCAAGATGTTCCCTGATGCATGCTCAAGATCAAGATGTTCTTGCTGCAGCAAAGAGAAAAAACAATATTTTTTACTACAGATGTTCATATTGTTTGTCTGAGTTTTTTCTTTTAAATAAAATTTAACAACTGTGTGTCAGGAAATGTTAAAATACACCCAGGTGAGTCAGACAAAGAGATGTTAAGAAGTTTTCAATTTATTCAGATTTTGGCACTCCCTTTAGCAAGAACAAAATTTTAGTTGCTAAACTAGGAAACAAAGCAAGAAAATTATAAAACGCTCATGCAAGTTTTGAGATTGAATTGATCAAAAATGATTACAAAAACTCTCCAAAGAACAAAATGTACAAAGGGAGTGAAAAGAAAGAAAGATGAAACTAAAACTACTTAACGGCTGAGCTGGTAATGATTTGACATCAACAAGAGTACGGTACATGAAAGTTAACCTGAACAGCTCATGTTTCACAGTAACAAATACAGTGAAAAAGCCAAGTAGCTTTTATTTAATGCAGCAGCAGCAAAAAAAAAAAAAAAAATTAAACCACTTTTGTGGGTATTGACTTATAATAGAAAAAAGGCATTGGTCTTGCAAATAAGTACCGGTAAACTCTACAGAAATAGTTCAGAACAGCTGTAACATATGGGTCTAACCAAGTTCAGAGAAACCTCAGTTCCATTTAATGTGAGAAGACATTTTCATCAAGATTGAAAAGGCCATGTAGTTGCAAAATAAAAAATAAAAAAAATAAACCCATCCTGCTTCAGAGCAGCATCTCTCCATCACCATCTTCAATAAAATATTGCTTTCAAGACCATCTCTGGTTTCACTTCACAGCCTGATCAGCTGAGAGGATTCTCAGCACAACCCAAAATCTTTGCAACGTTCGTGGAGTCGAGTCCATCTTGAGGTACAGGACTCCAGTCAGCCCATCTCAACCTCTTATCTCCTGGATAACTCCTTATCGATGATGGTTTTGACTGGGATGATTGAATTCAGGTTCTTCGTTGTGTGCAGTATTCGGCACGACTGCACAAACAGAGGTGGGATTATGAGTATCTTCAGGTCTGTATGGTTTGAGGAAGGAGAATAATGACTGGAACATACCTCTGCAAACTGAGCTTTAATGGCATTAAATTTGCTCCTCTCACAAACGGCCCTGGCAACGTTTTTCCTCTCAAACGGCTCTGAAACAAAAGATTTACTGCGTCACCGTGTGGGACATCTTTCAGACCAAAATGCTCCACTTGTTACATGCTGGAAGTTTGTGTGGTGGGTTCTGATCAGAAACCCAAAAAATACTTTGCAGCGTTAAATAAGTATTAAATTTTCCAACACAGATACAAGATAACATCAAAGCTGGGGAAAAATATGACTCAGACTACACAATCCTGATTTCGGTTCACCAGAGAGCCTGAAAGTGTTTTTGTCTGTGTACTGATACCTGTATTGCTTGTTCTTGTGGTCCAGCTGACTCAAATGAAGTGAATGAACTGAATCCCTCTTACATTATATATTCAGAGAAACAATGCATAAACTTCAGGGCCTTTTATTTTACTTCACATTTTTAATGTCACAAAAGCACCCCGAACAAAAATGAAAAACTGAATGTGTGTGTTATTTTTTCAAATGTTCCCTTTTGTGCATTTTGTTTTGTGAATGAAATATTTACCTTCCACACAAATGAATTTGTTTACCCACTCTCCAGCCTTGGTCCGAGGAAAAGCTGTGGCTTCTCGTACAGAGATCACATGTCTATCCCAACTTTAAAACAAAAAATAAAAAAATAACATTTAGTGGCTGTTTTGTCTAAAAGTAAGCACAATGTCCACTCATCAGTAACTTGAACTTCCCTCCACACAGTAAATAGAAAGAGCTGCAGATAGTCATCCCCCTCCAGGATCACTTCAGTTTAATACAATTTATTGAAAGCAGACTCCTTTCCTGCACTGTCCAAGTCATGTGATAATGACGCAAGCAGCAACAGCTGTGTAAACTGATTAATAAACAACAAAATATTTAAATAATAAATGTATAACATGCAGGCGTGTATGATGAGGATGAAATATGTATACTCTTTACTTTGTACTGTTTTGACTCCAAATCAAATATTATATAATGCTTGGCCATGTAGCAAGTACAGATTTTCAAAAGTGGCTCTGCACATTTCAGTATCACACATTCTGCAAACACAGGGATCACGGTACGTCATGGCGGTTCTGTGTAAGGCCAAAGGTCCCACCTGCTGCTGCCCCTCAGCCAGAAACATAAACCCAGAGAGGATGCAGCACAGAGGAAGGAGGACAGAAGGAAAACTGGAGGTAGGATTAAAATTTGGAGGAAGAGGAAGAGATGAGGAAATCAGAGAGTCAGAGAGTCTTTATTGTCATTTACACCGCATGTGGTACATGTGATGAAAACAAGATTATGTACACGGGGTCCCAGTTACATCCAACAACAAATGCAAGAGAAAAACAGTAATAACATCTAGAATTAACTAAGAAAACATCAACTAGTAATACACTAAGCCCTAATGTAGTGGAAAGAAAAACATCATTATAAACAGCAGCACGAACATGAGTCTTTATGAGCAGATGGTCACAGATGAACACAGCAACAAGAAAACAGATCAGCATCAGCATGATGTGATATTTTGCAGTGTTTATTCTTATTATTTATTTATTCATGAGTCTAACAGCCTCAGGGTAGAAGCTGTTCCTCAGTCTAGTGGTTCTACATTTGATGCTCCTCAACCTCCGTCCTGAGGGGAGTGGGGCAAAGAGTGAGTGTGCTGGGTGAGTGAGGTCTTTCATGATGCAGGTGGCTCTTTTCCTGCATCTGGAGGTGTAAATGTCTGTGATGGTGGGGAGACTGACTCCAACAGACTTCTGTGCAGCCTTCACCACTCTCTGTAGAGCTTTCCTCTCTGCAACTGTGCAGCCTCCATGCCACACATTGATGCTGGAGCACAGGATGCTCTCCACTGCACACCTGTAGAAGGAGGTGAGGACTGGGCTGCTCAGACCAGCTCGTCTCAGCCGTCTGAGGAAGTAGAGTCTCTGATGACCTTTCTTGATCAGGCTGGTGGTGTTGTTGCTCCAGCTGAGGTTATCATTCATGTGTACACCCAAGTATTTGTAGCTGGAGACCACTTCCACTGCAGACCCACCTATTTTCAGTGGGGCATGGGTGTGTTTGTTCCTTCTGAAGTCCACAATCATCTCCTTTGTCTTCTTCACATTCATGTGAAGATTATTCTCTTTGCACCAGCTCTCCAGGTGTTCCACCTCCTGTCTGTAGCTGGACTCATCATTGTTTGTGATGCATCCCACCACCGCTGTATCATCTGCAAACTTAACAATATGACAGCCTGGATGTGTGGCTGTACAATCATATGTGAGCAGAGTGAACAGAAGAGGGCTCAGCACACATCCTTGGGGAGAGCCAGTGCTGAGGGTTATGGTGGAGGAGGAGAAGTTGTGGATCTTCACGGACTGTGGTCTGTTTGTTAAGAAGTCTAGTACCCAGTTACAAATGGAGGGGCTTAGTCCAAGTGTGGATAGTTTGTCTATCAGAGTTTGGGGGATCATGGTGTTGAAGGCAGATGTGAAGTCCACAAAGAGCAGACGCACGTATGAGTCCTTCTGATCCAGGTGGGTGAGAGCAGTGTGGACCACAGAGGAGATGGCGTCCTCTGTTGATCGGTTCTCACGGTATGCATATTGATGAGGGTCCTCGTTGATGTTGACGGTTGTCTTGATGTGGGACATGACCAGTTTCTCAAAACATTTAGCGACTATCGGGGTGAGGGCCACCGGTCTATAGTCATTCAGACCAGTCACTGTGGAGCTCTTTGGGACTGGGATGATGGTCGCGGTCTTCAGGCAGGTGGGAACTGACTCCAGTGCAAGTGAGGTGGTGAAGATGTCAGCCAGCACCTCACAGAGCTGGTCCGCACATTCCTTCAGAACTTTCCCTGGGATGTTGTCTGGTCCGGTTGCTTTATGAGGGTTGATCCTTCTGAGACTGCCTCTCACTTCTGCTGCGGTCACTCTGAGATGCTCTTCATCTGGTGATGAGGTGAGTCTGGTGCTAGCTGGTCTGTTTGGATCTTCAAAACGTGCATAAAACTTATTGAGGGCATCAGGCAGAGATGGGTCCCTGGGGCATTGTTTGCTCTTGCCTTTGTAATCTGTTATGCATTTAATACCTTTCCACATGCTCCGTGGGTCTTGTGAGGTGAACTGAGTGTGATGGGAAAAAACAAACAACTTTAACCTATTCTAAACACTGGAAACGATGGTGTAGTGATACAAGTCTTCATCCATGACTTGGATTTTACACTTTTTCACATCTCTCTGAACTTTATTGAAGCACCTCTCACTCACTCTTTCAGAGACACTTTACCACTATTTTATTACATTTATTTTGAATCAAAAGATGCAAATCAATCAGAAGAGACTTCCTTTTAATTTGTGGTAATTCAGAATTAATTAACAGAATAACTTGTCATTTTTATGGTTATTTGTTATTCATATGAGCAGTGTTTATTCTTCAATATGCTGTATGATCATGGTTTATGCTGTTAAGGTGTTGATCACTTCTTCATATGATGAATCAAACTGTATGTCTT
>JBBPBX010035752.1:0-22864 GCA_038048925.1 Garcialebias charrua
AATGGTCAAGTTATCATGTTTTTTTCCCTTTTAGCTAAGGCAGCTATCTTGGATATTTGATTTTCATTAGGAATGTAATACAACTCGCTCTCAGCTACAACCACACTTAATTTCAGCTTAAATATCTCAAAGAATGACAGAGTTACAGTCAATTTTATGTATGCTGAGGTATGGCAGCCATCTTGAATCAAAATGGTTCCAAACATTAATCAGTTCTAGAGGTCTGATGATTACTTTCTGTGAGTTTCAAACAAGTCCAACAACGAATTTCTTTTTTGTAGCTCAATATCTCAAAGAATGACTTAGTTGTAGTCAATTTTTTGTATGATGAGGTAGCTATGGCAGCCATCTTGAATCAAAATGGCAGGTTAATTTTCAGATGGCTAATTAGCTACCTTAGGCTAATTAGTTACCGTAGGACTATCTAGCTACATTACACTGCCTTGCATGTTGAACCAAAATGGCTCCCGACGTTACTCATTTTCTTTGAAAAGTTGTCTCCCATTCATATCCTATGAGAAATTTGGCATATTTGTTAGCAAAATACGTCACATGGCAACTTTAATTGCCAATAAAAGTAATACTGTAGTACACATCTCTGAGCCAGGTCGGTCGTTTTGCTATAACTTGTGGGGGTAGACGTGGTTTGGGCAGCATTAATAGAGATAGAAATGTAGACACACTTCCGAGGTGAATAATAAAAGGTGCCTGCCATTCATTTGCATGGCAGTCCCCCAAAAAGTTGAAACATTTCATCTTTTATCCAAAAGACTTGATCAGTTTGAGGAGCTGTAATAAACTCAGTCTTATAAATAGCACCTTCTCGTAGTGGATCAACCAGTTTGTTGTTAACATCATTAACTAATTGTTCACATGATCAAGAAAGACCGCCAGCCTAACAATTGATCATTAGTGCTCAGATGGTTGCTTGTTATTCACAGAGGGCTGATTGATACTAGCAATAACAGCATTGTAAGAGGGGGACAGTTGAACACGGAGGCCTCCACCTCTGTTTAATGATGGACTGTTTCTTTTTACAAAGATGGTCTCCTTCACTCCTCTCTCAAACGAACATTCCTCTCTATCAAGGATGTGAACATCTTCATTCCTGAAACAGTGGCCGCTGGCCTGGAGATGAGTGTAGACTGCAGAGTCCTAGCCTGATGATGTTGATCTTTATTCACAGAGGGCTGATTGATACTAGCAATAACAGCATTGTAAGAGGGGGACAGTTGAACACGGAGGCCTCCACCTCTGTTTAATGATGGACTGTTTCTTTTTACAAAGATGGTCTCCTTCACTCCTCTCTCAAACGAACATTCCTCTCTATCAAGGATGTGAACATCTTCATTCCTGAAACAGTGGCCGCTGGCCTGGAGATGAGTGTAGACTGCAGAGTCCTAGCCTGATGATGTTGATCTTCTGTGTTGGTCCATCCTTTTGGCCAGTGGCTGTTTAGTTTCCCCGATATAAGACTGATCACAGCGAACGAACCCACTGGTGCAGGCAGGACTCAGAGGCCATGATGTAAAAATACTAAACACTTTAATTATCAAAATAATAAGTGGACGTGGCAGCATAAACTTACAGAAAAGAGGTCAGGGCCAACACGGGGAACACGGGAGAAGTACCAAACGATGAACTGACAAAGACTGAGACACAGACCAGGGCTTATATACACAGACTAGACGAGACAAATTACAAACACCTGGAGGACACACGGGTGGAACTGATCAGGGTAATTAATGAGAGACACTAGGGAGTACAGAAAAAGAGAGACTGACAAGGGATACCATCCTTACAGTACCCTTCCCCCCTGGCATCCCAAAAAGGGCCCAAAAGACTTGGGCAAGAGGAGGGAGGTATTGTAAGGATGGAGGGCACAAGGTACACATAAGGGTAAAACAAAAAGCAGGACAAGAGCCTGGGATCTAAACTAAACAAAACTATGAACACAAAGAATGTCTGGACGGTCAGGAGACTGTCCCTAGGCTGATTACAGTTCAGGTGGGTGGCCGGGAGGCCGTCCAAAATGCTGGAGCAAGTCTGGCGGGTGGCTAGGACACTGTCCAACAAGGGCGGTCGGGAGGTTGTCCATGGCTCTGGAGCAGGTCTCTGGAACATGTCAGGCAGGCAGCCGGGAGGCTGTCCAATAGGCCAGAGCAGACCAGGTGGGCAGCTGGGAGGTTGTCCAATGAGCCGGAAAAGGTTAGATAGGTGATCGGTAGGTCATCTGACCTTGGGCCAAAGTTCAGGTGGCCGGTCAAGAGACCGTTCAGCGGGCCAGAGCAGGTCAGGTGGGCAACCGATGGTGACGGACACCCTAAAGACCCATAAGCACCTAGCACGGGGAGCGAGGAGTGGAAGAAACATAAGAGTCTGTAGCAGTCTCAGGTTCTTCCACAGCAGGATCTTCTGTGGCAGGATCAGGAGAAGACGTGGAACTTAGAGATGTGGAACTCCGAGATGTGGAACTCAGAGACATTGGAACTCTCTAATGACACGGGGTCCACAGGCTGATGCATGGAGCCAAGATAAGTCATGGACCTGAGGTGAGGCGAAGACTCAAGATGTGCCGGACGTGGATACCTCGAGCAGCTTGGGGACCTTGAGTGGCTCGGGGACCTCAAGTGACATGGAACCCTCGAGCGACGTGGACCCAGGTGAGGAGAGGACCCAAGTTGTGTTAGACGTGGCGACCTCTAGCAGCTTGGGGACCTTGAGTGGCTCGGGGACCTCAAGTGACATGGAACCCTCGAGCGACGTGGACGCAGACGAAGAGAAGACCCAAGTTGTGTCAGACACGGAGCCCTTAAGCAGCGTGGAGCCCTCAAGCGGCCTGGAGCCCTCAAGCGGCGTGGAGCCCTCAAGCGGCGTGGAGCCCTCAAGCAGCCCTCAAGCGGTGTGGAGCCCTCAAGCGGCGTGGAACCCACAAGCGGCGTGGAGCCCTCAAGCGGTGTGGAGCCCTCAAGCGACGTGGAGCCCTCAAGCGACGTGGACCCAGGCGAGGCCAGGACCTGAGATGTGCCAGCCATGGAGACCTTGAGCCGCATGAATCCAGGCGTGCAGTTGGTTTAGGAGCCTCTGGAGGTGCAACTGGCGTAGGACACTCTGGACAGGATGTGGGACTCCCTGGATGAGACATGGGAACCTCTGTGGACTCTTTGGACATTGAGACGTCGGCAGACCTGTGACCCTCTGCGGCCATCGAGGCATCAGCAGATCTGGGGCCTTCTGCGGGCGTCGAGGTGTCGGCAGACCTGGAAATCTCTGCGGACATGAAGGCGTCAGCAGACCTGGGACCCTCTGTCGATGTAGAGACCTCTGTTACTGAGGCAGAGTCTTCGGTGGCAAGGTCTTCAGGAGCGAGGACCTCAGTAGTTGGTGCTGAGTCAAGCGCTAGAGCAGGGGCCGAGTCAGGTGCTGGAGCAGGGGCAGAGTCTCTGGAACCTTACTGCCATCAACCTCTCTTGTGGTGGCGACAGTGTGGTTCAGGGTCAGGATCGGCTGGAGCTCCTCTTTTGCGCTCAGGGCCTCCTTTAGAAATTGACTATGTAGCCAGGGAGCCAGGGACTTGTTCCGCAGCTGTGGGGCCAGGCACTGGCTTAGAAGCAGGGACGTCTGGCTCAGCAGCAGGGGAGTCTGGCTCTGGGACAGAGTTAGGGACAGGAGGGTCTGAATCTGAGACTCGGACAGAATTGGAAGCAGGGATGTCAGAGGCTGGTAGAGATGGGTCAGAGTCAGGCTGTGTTTTCAAAGTTCTTATTTCAATTAAAAGCTGCTGATATTCTGGGATTTGTGTTAGACTGGGTTGAGATAATAATAGTTTCTCAGCAAGGGAGAGTACAGTGTCAAGGCAGTCTGGATTGTGTTTAGCAGAGGAGTGTAGATTTTGTAAAGTCCGGTTTATTTGAGTGAGGTCACTGGGCTAGAGCTGAGGTGTGTTGGTTCCAGTCTTTGGTGAAGCTCCGTGCAGGGGTGAGATGTCGAGAACCCTGGGAGGTGAGGTGACGTGACCCGCCCCCGTAGAGACACTGGGGCTGGACTCAGGAGACTCAGTCTCACCAAATCGAGCAGGAACGGCTCCGAGTGACAGTGAGGTGTTGGTCTCCGCCCTCACCGGAACCACAGGAGGTGAGGCAATAGGACCCGTCCCCACAGAAGCGCTGAGGAAACTCAGGCTCGCCGGACTAAGTTGGACAGCTGGTTGTGACGGAGGAACTGACAGAGGTATATTGGACCGCTTCCGGGTCTTTCCTCTGCCGCTCTGATGGCAGCGGTGGCGATGTGGGGGAGAAACGAGACAGAGCTCGTCCTCCGGTTCAACGTCCTCCCCGAGGAGATGAGCGGCGCTAGAGAGGAGGGGGAACTGGGCTCACGTCAGGCAGTTCACCCGGAGCTGGAAACGCTTTCTCTCCTCCAGCACGAGAAGACGTGAGAGCACGATCTCTTCTGCCTGTCTGCAGTGTTCTGGAGTCTGGAAGGGTTTGGTCTGGAACCTGCCGCACCGGATCACGGGCTCACCCATCTGCGTTGGCTCATGCAGACAGTGTGAGTGGAGCTAAGAAAGCTCTGCTTGCTGGGTTCTGGTATGGTCGGTCCATACTCCATACTGTCAGGATTTTCAGACTGAGCTGATCAGGAACGAACCCACTGGTGCAGGCAGGACTCAGAGGCCATGATGTAAAATAACAAACACTTTCATGATCAAAATAATAAGCTGACGTGGCAGCATAAACTCACAGCATAGAGATCAGGGCAAACACAGAGAACAGGAAGGAGAACCAGACGATATACCGACAAAGACTGAGACACAGACCAGTGCTTATATACACAGACTAAAGAAGCCAAATTACAAACACATGGAGAACACGTGGGTGGAACTGATCAGGGTAATTAATGAGAGAGAACAGACACAGGGAGACTGATAGGGGGATACCATCCTTATGCATTTGTTGTACTGAAATGGCCTTATTCTTAATGCTAATGGATAAGAGTGAGTGTACCAGTATTTCCTCAGGGGGTTTGGTGAGAGTTGGTAGAAACTGCACATTAGCCTTAGAGACGGCTCCACTGTTGTTGGTTTGCTGGTTGGTTGCTCTGATCCAGTTCTCATCAGGGGCCTGTTTCCCATCTTTGTCCACCAGCAGCAGGTCGCCTCGTTTACAGATCAGGAACATGGGGTCATCTGTGGATGCGGACCGAGGCAGGCGGTTAGAAAGGTAGCCATTTTAGTGTAAACGTGATCACCACCAGCTGACTCTCACCCAGTTTACTGACATCCTGCTGAACCACTGCGTACTCTGAGCGCTGTTTGAGCCCCTCCACGTTGTACTCCATCACCTCAGTCATGTTGGCAGCTTCCACACACTTCAACCTGTACTCTTCTTTGATTGTGGTCAGAGACATGGATTGGTGGCTGTCGCTAAACAGACATCAGAGGTTTAGGTCTTTTTAGAAACACCATTAAAATGTGTTAGAAGTGTGGAGATTTAAAAGAAACGTCTGTACCTCATCATGTTGACTTTCTTCACCTCAATGTAAGGAATGTCAAGGAGTCTCTTCTCTTTTCTCTCCATGAAGACAAAGCCAGAGCTGTTAATAGCCACAAAAAACCTGCTTTTGGGCAAAGGGGGTCCTGTAGATAAATAAAAACAATTCCAATTAATTTAAGCAGTTCTAAGTGGACTGAAAATTGCCTGATGGAAGAGATGACATGACATCACACCCCAAGAACAAAATCATCTGAACTGACCTGCCGTCATTGTAACTTCATAAAACTTTGAAAAATCCAGAGGCCATCTCTTCCGTGCAATGTCCACCAGCTCTCCCTTCACCTGCTCTGCAGTCGAATTCCCATTTACATATGTCTTCTGCAAGAACAAGTCCTTCAGCTTCAGCCTGATCACAATATGCTAAAACGTTTCCATTAAAAAAACAACTGGATCATCACTGTTTCTAACACAGTTATTTGTTTTGTCTTCTACCTGTGAGAGAGCTGAGGTGATGAGTTGGACCCACTTTAACATGGATTTGTTCTCGATGCGTGTGGTGGTGATGCACTCTTGAACCACCTGCTTGACGTCATCATCGCGGGGTTCCGAACCAAACTGGATATAGTAATGCATGGCAGCCAGCTGGATGTATTCATCCTCCTGAAAGGTGCAGAACACAGCTATAAGAAAGTACATTTCACTTATTGATGCAAAAAAAAAGACAATTTTAAATAAGCAACAGATTCAAACATGGGCAGCACGGTGGCACAACTGGTAGAGCTGCTGCTTCTCAGCGAGAAGGTTGCCGGTTCAAATCCCGGTCCGGGGCCTTTCTGGGTGGAGTTTGCATGTTCTCTCCGTGCATGCGTGGGTTTCCTCCGGGTACTCCAGTTTCCTCCCACAGACCACAAACATCAAAAAAGGCGTTCAATACAGGATCAACTGGACTTTATTTGTTGCAGAAAACGTTTCGACTTCTGTCCAGAAGTCTTTTTCAATTCTGAAAAAGACTTCTTTCAAAGACTTCTGGACAGAAGTCGAAACGTTTTCTGCAACAAATAAAGTCCAGTTGATCCTGTATTGAACGCCTTTTTTGATTTCATCATGTCCTAGACGACTGAGAATCTTCACCAGCAGACCACAAACATGCATGTTAGACTGACTGGTAACTCTAAATTGTCCCTAGGTGTGAGTGAGAGAGTGAATGGTTGTTTGTCTCATTTGTCTCCATGTGTCCCTGTGATGGACTTGTGACCCGTCCAGGGTGTACCCCGCCCCTCGCACTGTGATTACTGGACATGGGCACCGGCAACCCCCGTGACCCAAAATGGAAGAAGCGGGTAAAAGATAATACTGTAGATGGATAGATGGATGGATTCAAACATTTTTACATAAAGTTAAATTAAATCCAGAAAGGAGAAAATACAAGAGTACTTGAAATAAAAATAAAAAAACGTTCAATACAAAAACAACTGGACTTTATTTGTAACAGAAGATGAGACTGTTCAGCGATTTGTAGACATACATGAGTATTTTGAACTGGATTTAAATATGAACTGGTAGACAGTGCAGGGAGGTCAAGACTGGTGTAATGTGCTCTCTTTTGCCTGTACTGGTTAAAAATCGGGCTGCTGCATTCTGGACCAGTTGTAGTCATGCAATGGTGGTCTGGCTGATACCAAACAGGAGTGAATTGCAGTAATCAAGCCTAGATGTAATGAATGCGTGTGTTACTGTCTCCAGGTTATTTTTGGACAGTATGGGTTTCAGCTTAGACAGTCGCCTCAGCTGGAAAAAACAGGTTTTAACGATCATGTTTACATGACTGTTGTTTCATGGAAGGATCCATTTTCACTCCCAGTTTGGGACTCTGTTTTTCTGACAGGACTAGAGCAGAAAGGTCGATGCAGTGGTTCGTGATCGTGTCGTTGGGAGGGAACAACATGACTTCAGACTTCTTATCATTGAAACTTAAGAAATTTAAAGCCATCCAGTCCCTGATATCAGCCAGGCAGTCAAGCAGAGGTTGAATAGCGCATGCATAGATATAATAAACACTAGATAAGCTGAGGCGGAGTCTCCGGCGTCGTCAAGCGGCAGCCATCTTGCCACAGACAGCAACATTAGCTGCAGCTGTGGAAACCGTATGGAGGTGAGGGATTTACACAAACAAAAATACGCTTAACTCGCTGTAATCTTGACGGATTTACAAACGGTTTATTTTTTTAAAAACGTTATTAACGTGGCTATGATTTCTTTGGTAATCAGACAGCAGTTTCGTCTTTTTTAAAAGGTTTTATTCGTGTTTTGGGTGTCACACTCATCGAGAATCTAGAATTTAAATTCTGTTTTTATTACACCAATAACTATTTTATAACAAACTAATCTTTTGTCTAAATGACTATCTTGATCATGACTGTATTTATTAGCAGACTATTAACAAGAGCCTTTGATTAAGGGCTAGCTAGTATTCCAAATATTTCCCTAGCATTCTTAGATCACTAGGAGCTCTTTGTTTTTAACTGAACTAAAGCTGCACATGATTTCCAAGCGGTTTGGTATGTTCAACACTAATTACTGCTTTGTGTTTTACAGAAATACTCTTTGACAAGATGCCTGACTTTTGTGCAGCCTATGGATGCTCCAATAGACGTAATAATTTGCGTTTACAGAGTGGCAACATGAGACAGAAGCTCACCAAGGCAGTCCTTTTTAAAGGGCATTAGCTCCAAAAACACAAAGATTTTAACACTGGACTCTGTGTCATCAAACGGGTTATTCACTAAACTCTCGGTCATGTGCTCATTCTGTTTGCACTACTCATATTTGCACTAATGTTTGTATTACATCACTGCCTATAGTCATAATACTGTTTACATTCTCTGTTTACATACTACTGTTTACATTCAATGTTTACATTTATTAATACTATTTACATTTATTACTACTGCTTACATTTATTACTACTGTTTACATTTACACTACTTTTATATCTACACCACTGCTGATACACATACAGTATTCTTTGACTAGCCTTATTTAAGGATGCCCAATGTGCCTTACCACATATGCCACTCTATAACAACATGAACTACTACCTCATGCATATACTGTGTACATTAACTCATATGCTGCTTTGCCACTTTGCAAATGTCAATGCTAGAACCTTTAGTTTATTTTATAGTTATACTGTACTTTTTATACTTTTTTACTTTTTATACTAGTATGCAAAAACTCAGGACAGTATTATGTTCATTAAATGTTTAGTGTTTTAGTTTTAGAGTTGGTGTAAATTTTCATACTCATTTACCACTATGCAAAAACTCAGGACAGTGTTACAGTTTTACTATTTTATGCTTATGTTTATTATTATATGTTTCAGTGTTTTAATGTTTAAATAGTTACTGTTGCACCGAGGGACTGAGAGTCTTGTCACACTATCAGATGTTTATTTCTGTTTGTTTGTTTGTTTATTTATATCTCCCGATTATTAAATCTTTTCATGTATCTAAAAAAAATAAACTACACATATTGACCAAGGTTTGTGTAATAATGTATTTAATATTACATAATATTTGCATGTGTAGGGAAAAAATTGGCATAAATTATTTTCATACCACTAATAATAATGCTATTTATGATGAAATAGTATTAAATATTTATTAGCATTGTAACATATGTCAGTTAAAGCTTCAGTATGTAGCTTTTTTTATGAACATATTTCTTCACTCTGTCACTACCTCCTGACAGACTGATGTTAGCCAGGTAATCTCTGAAAAAAAATAAAAAAAAATATTGTCCCCTTGCTTCTCCAGGTGGTAAATAAGCATTTCTAAAAAGAAAAGGTGACCCGCCATTTTCCAGCCAATAAAAACAGAGTTTGTAACCAGCCAATAAAAACAGAGCTTGAATTTGAATCAGCCAATAAAAACAGAGCTTGAATTTGAAATTCAACAGACCACAAGGGGGCAGAGCCACATATGGCTCTGAGGGGGAGGGATCAGAATGCTTTGCCTGTTGAAAATATTTCTAAGTGCTGCAGTTCTACAGAAACTGCAGACTGAACCTTTAATTTAGCTGGAAATAAACATGTATTTAGAAATAGATGTAAATATAATCTTATTGTGTATATTGCTAGTGCAATACAGTGTCTACATAACGTTATTTTCATGTGAACGTCCATCTTAAGTATACCATATTATAACAACATCTCTCACATTTATAACAAACCAAACCGTTTTAAAATCGGTTGAAAATTAAGCAAGTTATGGTTATTTTAATAGTAAATGCACCATTCACATTCATGTTAAGAGTGGGCGTTCTGTCTGTGCCAAGATGGCCGCCGTCTGACGATGTCGGTCTCCATTGGCCAACAGCGGGGATGTCTTATCTAGTGTATATTATATCTATGAGCGCATGTACCATTTTGTCTTAGGGGGAAGTAAATTTGACAGTCATCTGCATAGAAGTGAAAAGGTATGTTGTGTTTCCGGAAAATAGCACCAAGTGGCAGCAGGTATAAAGAGAATAGGAGAGGACCCAGGATGGACCCCTGCGGAACCCCCCATTTAAATGCTGCCGCTGCAGAACTAAAATCTTTGATGGAAACACAAAATGATCTGTCAGCGAGGTAGGATCTGAACCAATTGAGGGCTGACTCTGTAATGCCCACCCACTGCTCTAACCTAGCAATGAGGATCTCATGGTCGATGGTGTCAAAAGCAGATGTAAGGTCCAATAGGACAAACAGCACAGAATCACCAGTGTCTGTGGAAAAGAAGATGTCATTAAAAACCTTCAGTAGGGCAGTTTCAGTGCTATGGGGAGGTTTAAAGCCTGATTGGAATAACTCAAGGATAGTGTGGTCCTCCAGGAAGCACTTCAACTGGGACTCAACTATTTTTTTCCAGAAGTTTAGAAACAAATGGATGTCTGGAGACAGGCCTGAAGTTGGATACGACTGAGGGGTCAAGGTTTGTTTTTTTCAGGAGAGATTGAACATCAGCATGTTTAAAGGTTTTTGGCACCACACCAGTAGATAAACTGCTATTCACAATAGCAAGAATGGAAGGACCAAGAGTAGTAAAAACCTCCTTCAGTAGCCGAGGGAGGACTACATCAAAGTGGGAACCAGATGGTTTCAGGTTGCACATGATCTGCTCTAGAGAAGAGAGAGAGATTGGTTCAAAATGGTCAAATAATGCTACAGATAGAGGTGGGATGGATGGATCATGAGTTTGAGGGGAAATGAGAGCCCAGATGGTAGCATTTTTTTTTTCTAAAAAGAAATGTAGGAAGTTCTCGCACAGCTCAGTCGAGGCTTCTAGAGGTGATGGTTCCGTGAGGTGGAGAACAGAGTTTAGGGTAGAGAAAATAATTTGTGGATTGTGAAAGTTTGAGGTAATGATTTCAGAAAAGTATTGAGATTTAGCAGTTTTTACTGGTTTTTGATAACAATGCCAACTCTCTTTTAATATTTGAAAAGAAACCTGCAGCCTGTCTTTCCTCCATTTGCGTTCAGCCCTCCTGCATTGCTTCCTAACGGCCTTGGTGACGTCATTCAGCCAAGGTTCTGCTCTGAGTTTCGATTTTTTAGTTTTAACAGGAGCACCATGATCCAGAGCAAGGGTCACCAACGTGGTGCACGCGGGCACCCGGGTGCCCCACAAGGACTATTTGAGATGCCCTCGGACCTGTTCTAAAAATAGCACAACTCACTACTTAGCTGCATTTAAAATTTATTTTTATTGAGTTGTTATTCATTTTTTGTATTTATATATATTTTAAAATGTCTATCTTAAAAATATGTTCTTAAAAATATGTTTATTATACATTTTTTTCAATTTACGCTTTGTTATTTCCGAAGAGTTTATCAAACTGGTGCCCTTTGTATGACTCCGTACCCACGAAGTAGCTCTCAGTTTCGAAAAGGTTGGTGACCCCTGATCCAGAGCCTTTAAACAGACTTAGAGTTGAAATGGGATGTCAGCTCTTCAGTGGTGGAGAGAAACATTGGGGGCTGAATTATCATTTCAGAGTTGTAAACATCTGTGAAACGTGTGGCAATGAGGTGGTTAATGGCCTGGCTGCGACGTGCAGGAACGCACGGCTTAGGAGTTACATGGTGGAGGGTGAACTCAAAGCGGACTGGGATGTGGTCTGAAAACACATTGTCACCGATTTCAAGATTAGTAACAGTCACATCACGAGTTATAACAAGGTTCAGTGTATGTCTGCGTTCTTGGGTGGGACCGTTTATATGCTGAGTTAGATTAAATGGGTCCAGTAAATCTAAAAAGTCTTTAACCAAGGGCTTCTCATGACAGCACACATGCAAATTAAAATCCCCAATAATGACAACACGATCATATTTTGGTGTGATTTCAGCCAAGAAATCAGAAAATTCATTTATGAAATCCTTAGATCAAGGTGGGCAGTAGACAAGTGCACATAAAGTCGCAGGTGAATGACCGAGTTCAAAGACAGTCAGCTCAAAGCTGGAGCAGGAAACTGGGATGGGCAGTTGTTTACAGTCAAAAGTTGATTTGAATATTGTTAATAATCCACCACCATGCTGGCCTGATGGCCGTGGGTAGTTAAAATACAGACAGTTCGGTGGTAATAATTCCATTAAGGCGCTAGACTCACCCGGCGACAACCAAGATTCTGTGACAAAGAAAAAGTCCAAATCATGCTCTTGGAAGTAATCCCTGAGGATTACATTTTTGTTGGTGACAGATCTTGTGTTGACCACACATCCTGATATTGTCCAAAGTGGATCCGGCAGCAGTGGAGTGAGCGCGCACCAGCGACCGCAGATTTTCAATAACAGCTCCTCCGGGTCAAGCAGTGAGCCGCACTGGCCGACAACTCCTGTAGTTTACCTGGTCCGGGGATGCAGGAAACTGGCAATGGAAACCAAGACCATCAGCTGGAGAGGAAGATGCAGCACGCAGGGCTTTAGGCTTCACCAGCTTGCCAGCGCGTTTTCCCCGGCGTTTGGAGCGATATCTCAGGGTAGGCAGGTGAGGGGCGCAGCAAAGGTAAGCAGGCAGGTCCATCAGCAACGGGGAAAGATGGGGGGGTCCAGTGGTACGCTCATATTGATCCAAATAAGCGACATCAACGGCAGAAAAAAATTGAAGATTCAGGAGCTGCTGTCGATCATACACCAGTAGCGCGTTTATGTCCCAGATGAAAAATGAACAAAACACAAATAATCTGAACACCGTCAGCAGAGGTGGATTGAAGTCATGTACACGGGCACCATCTTACCAGAAGTCTCCACCTCTGGGGCCCTGCCACCGAGGAGCTTTTTAACCACCTCAGTGACCTCAGCACCAGAGATTGGAGAGCCCGACCCAAAGTCCCCAGGCTCCGCTTCCTCAGTGGAAGACGTGCCAGTGGAATTGAGGAGGTTTTCGAAGAATTCTGCCCACGACCCACAACATCCCGAGTTGAGGTCAGTAGCACACCACCCCCACTATAAATAGTGTTGGTGGCGTACCACTTTTCCCCCCGAGACGCCGGATGGTGGACCAGAATCGCCTCGAAGCCATACGGAAGTCATTAACCATGGCCTCTCCTAATTCCTCCCACACCTGAGTTTTTGCCTCAGCGACCATCCGATCTGCATGCCGCTTGGACTGCCAATCCCTAACCGCCAGCGTCCACCACTAAGTTCGAGGGTTACCGCCACGACAGGCACCGACAACCTTGCGGCCACAGGTCTGATAAGCCGCCTCGACAATAGAGGTGTGGAACATGGCCCACTCAGACTCAATGTCCCCCACCTCCCTTGGAATGAGTTTGAAGCTCTGCTGCTGGAAAACTTCATGTAGCTGTGAAATATATTTCTGTCAGTATTATATTTGTTATGCTACTGAAAGTTGTGTACACCTGCAATCTGCAGTATAAATGCATATTAAACCGATGCAGAACCTTTATTTCCGGGGGTTTGTTTCCGGTAGGAAGGAGTATTAGTTACACGCCTGCACTAGGCAGCAAACCTGACACTTGTATTTACATCAAGGATGGCAGCATTATTGGCTGAGAGGCTGGTCACATGGGTAAGATTAAGCTGTCCTATGAGTGGAGATGACGACACCAACAGGGTGGCCACTGGCCAGTCTCTGAAGAAAAATGTGTGGTTTGCTGTAAAACAAAGTCAGTTCGGGTTAGATGGGCAGACGTCATATGATGTAAGTTGTGATTTTCACTTATCTGTACAATAAACCTACAATAATATTGTGCACATTTGTTTCAGAGCCTGCTTCAGACCTTTGAATAACATAACAGCTACGTCGCTGGCACCCATCTGAACTTTTAGTTATTTTCTGTCCCTCTTTTAAATGGATGCACACGTTCGTTGATGCAACAGCTGGAAAACTTCACATAGCTGCGTCGCTGGCATCCATCTGGACTTTTAGCTCTTTTCTATCCCTCTTTAAAATGGTCACGTGCATCCGCAGCGGCTGGAAAACTTCATGTATCTGCGTCACTGCCATCCATCTGGACATTTAGTTATTTTCTGTCCCTCTTTTAGATGGCTGTGTTAGTCCGTGGACCAGGGACGTGCAGAGGGGGGGGCTATGGGGGCTTGAGCACCTGCCCCTTTTGCTCCTTGCCCCCAAGTGCCCTTTTGGTCAAAATTTTTTTTTTTTTTTTTTTTTTTAATTTCCTATTCCTAAGCCCTCTTCTGACACATAATAACATACTAAAATTATTTATTTTATTTTATTATTATTATTTTTGTATTTTGCAAGAAAAACAACATAATAAGCCCTCCGGTCACGTACCAACACTACATTCCCCACAATGCAACAGTAGTAGTAGGGGTGGGGCCAATCCGATCTGGAGTTGTGTCTCATGAACCCAGAGTAATAAGACCTGCCTCACATTCACATTAGGGTCAGTGGGGGGAGCTGGCCCCCTTGGGGGCATTGCCGTTGGGGGGGCATGGCCCCACCCCTACTACTACTATTCAGCAAATCCCTTTCAGTTTGCAGCCAGCTACAGCGTGTGGACTGAGTGAGTAGCACTTTAGCTAACAGCTAGCCAACTTTTCATAGTAACATGTCCGCTGTGTGGAAGTATTTTACACTAAACACCACAAGACAGCAACGTGCAATGTCTGCAGAGCCATAGCACCACATTAAACTGCGGTCAAGTTAGTTTTATGCTGGACATTCGAGCTCCGGGGCTTCAGCGGGACGCCACTCTCACTGAACCGAAACAGGGAGACCGACCGTGGCCAGCTGCGTCCAGTCCGACCCGCTGTCTGACTGTCTCGAAGGACAGGCAGAGAGCGACTGACCGAAATCAGAGCCCCCGCCCCGGATTGAACAATAAAAACACACCGCTGAAGCCACGGAGCTCAAATGTTCACCGAGAAGTTGCTAAACTTCATCATAATTAATGACCAACAGCTATCAGCTGTAGAAAAATGAAGGATTTCGCAGCTTGATACTTGCAGCCAACAGTAAACAATCATAAAAAAGCATAATTAAAAATCACAAGAAAACTATGTTAAAAAACGAAACATAAACATTTACATTATAAAACAATGTAAAATACTAAAAGCAGGAACATGTCTGTCTGTGTTGGTTTATGCCAAGAACTTAACAGATGTAAAGCTATTTAATATTTTATTTAATCCATTTATTCATTAATTTAAAAGAGACAAAATAAAACAAATTAATAAAAAAGAAAACATTGAATGAAAAGAGTGCAAAAAGAAGAAGAAAAAAAAATCTTATATCACCCCCTTAAAATAAACATTGAACCAGTCCGGCCCTTCGCTTGTATCAAATTTGTTTTTTTGGCCCTCCATGTATTTGACTTTGACACCCCTGGCTTATGCAATAAGGAGCACATCGCCCATCCAAAACCTATCATCTCTCCATAATGGATATATGTCCAATCTTCTAACTTCCTTTGCTGCATAATGTACATTGCATTTATTCTAGCGTTAGGTAAATACAGTAGCTAATTTTTCTCTCGTGAACTTAAAAAGTTATTTGCAAAACATAAACTTTTATTTGCACACATCAGAAATCTTTTGTTGCGATTTTAGGCTCTGCCCACAACGTCATGTGAGAATTGCAAGCAAAACTTTGAATGACAAACAAAACTTAGATTAGCAAGCAAAGATTTCTGACATGCGCAAATAAGTTTGTTTTGCAAATAATTAGCAACATAATTGCAAAAAATGTCAATGACCTCACTGAGGTCATTGACATTTTTCGAGACATGACCAACAGAAAAGAAAACTGCTGCTACACAGTTGTTTTAAGAAGGGGCAGATATGATAAGATTTTTTTTCTTCTTCTGCTACCTTTAATTTTATATCTGTTTTTTTTTTCTTTCATGTGTTTGTAAATTGTCTTTGTGTTTTAAATCTGAAATGAATAAAAATAAATAAATAAATAAGAAGAGAACAAAAATAGCAAAAATGCTTAAAAGTTGGAAGTTTGTTTTTAAACAGTTCACCATGATGGAAAAGAAGATTTTGGATCTTAGATTCAGTTTGGGGAAAAAAAGAAAGTCAAGAGACCGAAATAAATAAGAGACATTGGCCTCCACTCAACACAGAGAAGATGAGACAATGAGGAAAAAAGAGAAACTGACAAGAAAAAAAGAAGAGGAAAGATTGAAGAAAATGTATATAGGTACTTACAAATACACTAAGACACAAATAGAGATATATGTATACATTTTGGTGGTCAGTTAGTCTCAGTAGGCTTTTCTCATGGTGACATGCATTAACAATTCAATTTTTGCTTTTGTTTAGTTTTCTTCTGCAGTTCCACATTAAAGTTTGATGCAGCTCTGCTTTTCTGAATGGACCATCTTCATCTCCACTGCAAGTGTAGCAAACCAGGCAGCTCTTTCTTTTATAGATTACAGTACACTAAAAAGTTGCATTGTGCCCTTGTTTATATTTTTTATAGTGTAATTCTGTAAAGACAAAATATATTTTGGGCAGCACGGTGGCACAACTGGTAGAGCTGCTGCCTCTCAGCGAGAAGGTTGCCGGTTCAAATCCCGGTCCGGGGCCTTTCTGGGTGGAGTTTGCATGTTCTCCCCGTGCATGCGTGGGTTTCCTCCGGGTACTCCGGTTTCCTCCCACAGACCAAAAAACATGCTTGTTAGGCTGATTGGTGACTCTAAATTGACCCTAGGTGTGAGTGTGAGAGTGGATGGTTGTTTGGTGTGAGTGAGACAGGTCCCTCTTGTAAATGAGTCCCCGTGACTCAACGAGGCTAGCCTGTATAAATAAAGGTTGAATGAATATCTGGTGGTGTAGCTCTGATTTACATATCTTGCTAAATCGCAGGTTTGAATATTGCAATACTTTCCTATAACAAAGTAGACCTGCAGAAAGAAATTACTAATAAAATATTTTACATATGGATAGTTGTATGTTCTATGTAGAGGTTTTCCTAAGCTTATAGTATATCTCACAATTTTGTAATTTATCATTGTTTAACGCTGAAAGCTATGTAACTTTGTTAATATTCTGTCCTAAAATGCGGTTAGATGTGCCCCGTTTTTATTTTTTGAGCACCTGCCCCTTTAGTGGTCTCTGCACGTCCCTGCCGTGGACACAGCAGCTGGAAAGCTTCAGGTGTGTCTGGCAGTGATCATCTGGACTTTTTTGTATGTCTTTTAATCTGCCGGTCAGCGTGGCTGGTGCTGATCCAAATTGGATCGTCAGCTGCGTGCATCTGCTGATGCAATCAAAAGCCCAATGCCAACCCACCTGCCCATCCAGCACATTGTTTTGGCTCAGGCTGGCCGTGATAGAAATGACAGCTCTACCATCCCACTGTTTTTAGTTTTATTTAATCCACCACATGGATTGGGTGGAATAGGGCTGGGAATAGCGAGGGGTGTGTGTGTGTGTGTGTGTGCGACTAGTCAACGTGAAATATAAAAACTTGCGAGATGCCCTAGAATCGACTAGTCGGTTAGTCTATTCAACCCCTAGTCATGACTCACACCATCAGTGAGGACCCTCAGCAGTACAGCAAGAATCGATCAACAGAAGACGCCATCTTCTCTGTGGTCCACACTGCTCTCACCCACCTGGAGAAGAAGGACTCCTACATCCGTATGCTCTTTGTGGACTTCACACTTTCCTTCAACACCATGTTCCCCAGACCCTGTTGGACAAATAGGACTAAGCCCCTCCATTTGCAAAGGGGTCCTAGATTTCTTAAACAGACCGCAGTCTGTGAGGATCCACAATGTCTCCTCCTCCATCATAACCCTCAGCACTGGCTCCCCTCAGGGCTGTGTGCTGAGCCCCCTCCTGTTCACTCTGCTCATGTATGACTGTGCACCTACCAGTGGTGGGATGTAACTAAGTACAAATACTTTGTTACTATACTTAAGTACATTTTTCATGCATCTGTAATAATAATAATAATGAATTCAATTTATAATGCACTTTTCATTAATACAAATCTCAAACTTTACTTAAGTAGAATTAAATGTGGGTACTTTTACTCCACTACATTTTACGTGAAGTATCTGTACTTTCTACTACACTACATTTCTATAATGAGTTGAGTTACAAGTTACATTCATGTTGCAACTTTTTGATTTGTCGTTAGTTTGAAAGTAACTGATGTTGAGAGAGTTGTTGGTCCACTGAATCACTGCAAAGTGGACAGGTAACATTAGACCTGCCTTCAAGAAGAGCTGGACCAATGACAATTCTAGTATAAACATGATTGAGCTGGGAGCACCCACAGCACCACTAACACACACAAAATGGATCCCACCACGGAGTCAGCCAGAAGATACACAACACCCATGACCTTATTAAAAGACTATTGACAGATTATTGAAATATTATTGAAATATTATTGAAAGACTATTCAGTACAGCAGGACCGATTTTCTCCCACAAAAGAGCCAGACTGGAATAAAAAAACTTTGAAAATCATCTTCTTCTGAACTTGAACAAGAAATTCTTGCTGCAATATTAAAATGTGTCAGTTCATGGGATGTTAGGAGACAAGAGATGTCTCGACACTCAGGTCCAAGTTTTGAAAATGATGTCAGGAAGTTAAAATATTGTTCACTACTGACCCATTACAAGGTTGACTAGACAGTATTTTAACTAGAGTTGATGACAAACTGGATTTGAAATGATCAGAGCCTGTTCCTTTGTTAGATCTAATGCTCCTTTTTTCTGTCAGACAACTTTTACTTAAATGTTTTTACTGCAGTTAAAATGACACGTTGGTTTTACTTTGTGTTAAATCAAAACTTTCAAATATATAATCATTCCTTTCTTATTTTGCTTAATGACATTTAACTCTGCAGGTCATCCCTGAAGTTCTGACACACAGAATCACAAGTTTAAGTGTGAACTGTGTCACAGAGTAAACACAATAAAAACATGTATTATCTGCAGCATTGTTCATTAAAATGACTCAACGCTAATAATGTATTACAGAAAATATACATACAGTACACACACTTAATGGTATTGTAGACCATTGCATTAGGTAATACATTCAGCAAGTACTTTTACTTTAATACTTTAAGTATTTTTAAAAGCAAGTACTGTACTTATTTACTTTTACTTAAGTAAAAACATTAATATGGTCCTTCAACTTTTACTAGAGTACATTTTTGTCTGTTTATTTGTACTTTTACTTAAGTACAGTGTTTGAGTACTGTCTCCACCACTGGCACCCAGTCAGGCTGTCATATTGTCAAGTTTGCAGATGATACAGTGGTAGTGGGATGTATCACAAACAACAATGAGTCCAGCTACAGGCAGGAGGTGAGCGGGTGCAGGAAAAACAGCCTTCAGATCAATGTGACGAAGACGAAGGAGATGATCATGGAATTCAGATGGAACAACCCCTGAACACACACACAGACTCCACACATGGGCAGATCTGCAGTGGAGGTGGTCTTCAGCTACAAATACTTGGGAGTACACCTGAACGACAACCTCAGCTGGAGCAACAACACCACCAGCCTGATCAAGAAAGGTCATCAGAGACTCTACTTCCTCAGACGGCTGAGACGAGCTGGTCTGAGCAGCCCAGTCCTCACCTCCTTCTACAGGTGTGCAGTGGAGAGCATCCTGTGCTCCAGCATCAACGTGTGGCATGGAGGCTGCACAGCTGCAGAAAGAAAAGCTCTGCAGAGAGTGGTGAAGGCTGCACAGAAGATGTTGGAGTCAGTCTCCCCACCATCACAGACATTTAGAGCATCAAATGTAGAACCACTAGACTGAGGAACAGCTTCTACCCTGAGGCTGTTAGACTCATGAATAAATAAATAATAAGAATAATCACTGCAAAATATCACATCATGCTGATGCTGATCTGTTTTCTTGTTGCTGTGTTCATCTGTGACCATCTGCTCATACAGACTCATGTTCCTGCTGCTGTTTGTAATGATGTTTTTCTATTACATTAGTGCTTAGTGTATTACTAGTTGATGTTTTTCTTAGTTAATCCTAGATGTTATTACTGTTTTTCTCTTACATTTTATTGTTTGATGTAACTGGGACCCTGTGTACATAATCTCGTTTCATCACATGTACTACATGCGGTGCAAATGACAATAAAGATTCTCTGACTCTGACTCTGTTTTAGGGTCTTTGGAGCTAATATACAATACTGTAACATCATCTGCATACAATTGATCATCTTTACAACTTTCAGGTAGTCATTCAGAAACAAGCAAAAAAAAAAGGTAATGAAACCTTGTGGAAAGCCCTGAATTGAATTTTAAACATGTTCTCTCTGTACATGTATGGGTTTTCTCTGAATACTCTGGTTTTCTCCCACAGACCAAAAACCTGCATGTTAGACTGATTGGTAACTCTAAATTGTCTCTAGTTGTGAGTGGTTGTTAGTTTCGTTTGTCTCTATGTGTCCCTGTGATGGACTGGAGACCTGTCCAGGGTGTCCCCCGTTTCTCGCACAGTGACTGCTGGATATGGGCACCTGCGACCCCCATGACCCAAAAAGGAAGAAGCAGATAAAGATAATGGATGGATGGATATGTTTTCTTTGCTTTGCTTGGATTGGGTTCTTTTGTTTTAATGTACAAGTTGGATAAAAAAGTCCACAAACACAGCAGGTCCAGCAGAGAAACTAAAGAAATATTTGCTTCAGTGAAAGTTTTATCTGTTTGATAGAAAACCTGATAAAAACTGTTTATGAGGAACTTTTATAGAAAGTGGAGAGAGTACAGGTATTTACTGCTAGCTTAATTTTTTATTTTTATCCTGAGTGTAACATTTCACAAATGCATTAAGAATCTGGTCAAACATCTATACTGTAGCTCAAGAGGGTAAAACAACAAAATAATCCCAGTAAGTCAACTCAGATTGTTTTTATAAAGCTTTTCTTTTAAGAGTAGTGCATGTCTGTGTATGTAAAGAATAATGAAAGAGCAGGATGTTTTGGGGAGCCTCACCTTGTCAACGGTGTAGTCTCCAGACTTGATTCCCTTGATGAGCTGCCTGTAGATGAGCTCTGTGCTGACGGCGTCCAGCGAGCAGTTGTGCCACGGGGCGAATATCTCCTTGCGGATGGAGAGGCTCCAGGGGCTGTCCTTCTCCTCCATGTCCTGCTTCCTCATCTCCTGCTCGCACTGAGACACGGCGTCCATCACGTGTTTCCCACAGCTGCTCAGAGACCACATCTGCACACACAATGACCCGGACAGGCTCAGTGAAGTCTCTGAGTGAAGGCAGGCTGACCCGACAGAGAGGTGTCCCCACCTTCTCGTAGAGGGTGATGTACAGGGAGAAGCCGTAGATGTCTTTGAGTCCGATCTCGTGTGCCACCGCCTGACAGACCTCAGCTGAGGTGGAGGCTGAATCTAAATGAACCACGACAGACTTATCGTTCTCGAGCGTCACGGACACATCGATGGGCTTCTTCTTGATGGCAGCCTGCATGGGTTGGGGAGGATGCAAAAAAATTAAATAAATTAACTAATGAGTGCGGTTGGCATCACATCACAGTATGGTGTGTACCTGCAGTTCGATCCAGCAGGGCAGCTCTTTTCTCTCTCCGTTAGCAATAACACGTCGCAGGCGCTTCGTACAATATTCACTGTAACCCCGAGGGCCTCTTTGGACAAAGTTTTCCAAACACTGAAGAGAGAGGGGCCAAAAAAACCACAATGAGATGAAATCTTCCCAAACAAGATGTCACTGGGCAGAGCAAACTCGAACTTAGAGCACATTTAGTTTGCTGAAATACAAAAAGTGGTTCAGATGAACGTGTGGAGCACTTACTCCGTTATAAATCTACAAGATGTTGCCCGCAGCAGAAGGTTTGTGTCACACAACTGTTTCATTTGGGGGTTTCAACAAAAATATAACCCATGACATGTTTTTTCTAACAGCAACAACACAACTGCACTGTCTGTATTTTTAAATAAAATGAGTGAGAATATCAACTGTAGCACTAAATATAGTCAAAGTCAAGTCAAAGTCAACTTTATTGTCAAAACTGCAATATGTACAGGACATACACAGGATTGAAATTGCATTTCTCTCTGTCCCTCGGTGCAACAGTAAACATTTAAACACTAAAACACTAAAACATTTAATAAACATAAGCATAAAATGAAATAATAAAAGTGTAATACTGTCCTGAGTTTTTGCATAGTAGTTTTTGCATAGTAGTAGTATGAAAGTATGAAAAGTTACACCAACACTAAAACACTAAACATTTAATAAACATAAGCATAAAATGAAATAACAAAAGTGTAATACTGTCCTGAGTTTTTTGCATAGTAGTATAAAAGTGTAAAAAGTATATCTATAAAATAAAATGAAAGTTCTGGCATTGACATTTGTAATAGAGTGACAAAGCAGCATATGAAGTTTATGTACACAGTATATGTATGAGGTAGTTGATATTGGTATAGAGGTAAAGTGGCATATGCAATAAGGCTAGTAAAAAAAATATATATATATATATATATATATATATATATATATATATCAGCAGTAGTGTAGATATAAAAAGTAGTGTAAATGTAAACAGTAGTAATAAATGTAAACAGTGAATGTAAACAGTAGTATGACTATAGGCAGTAATGTAATGCAAACATTAGTGCAAATATAAGAAGTAGTGCAAACTGAATGAGCACATGACCGTGAGTTGAGTGAATAACCCGTTTTGATGACACAGAGTCCAGTGTTAAAATCTTTGTGTTGTGTGGTAATGTGTGAAAGTTTTTTGTGATTAAGGCAGTACAAGTGGGAGGGAGGGCAGAGCAGGCAGAGAGTTAAGCATCCTGACTGCCTGATGAACAGAGCTGTCATTTAGTCTGCTGGTTCGAGCCTGGAGACTCCTCAGTCTCCTCCCT
>JBBPBX010035753.1:0-31878 GCA_038048925.1 Garcialebias charrua
ATGAAACAAACAGCTAGGGAGTTTTTAAGCTGGAACAATTGCAGATGGGCTCTGCTGGTCTGATTAGCAATTAGCTTAACTATTTTCTACCTTCTTCTTCTTCTTCTTCTTCTTTCGGGTGTTCCCTCTTCAGGGGTCGCCACAGCGAGTCATCCTCCTCCACCTCACTCTGTCCTCTGCATCCTCTGTCCTCACTCCAACTACCTTCATGTCCTCTCTAACTGCATCCATATATCTCCTCTTTGGCCTTCCTCTTTGTCTTTTTCCTGGCAGCTGCATTTCTAACATCCTTCTACCAATATACCCACTGTCCCTCCTCTGGACATGTCCAAACCATCTCAGTCTGGCCTCCCTAACTTTATCTCCCAGTTGTTCAACATGTGCTGTACCTCTGATGATCTCATTCCTGATCTTATCCATCCTTGTCACTCCTAAGGAGAACCTCAGCATCTTCATTTCTGCCACTTCCAGTTCTTTCTCCTGTCTTTTTCTCAATGCCCCTGTCCCCAGACCATACAACATAGCTGGTCTCACCACTGTCTTGTAAACTTTTCCCTTGACCTCTGCTTTGCCTTGGCTACTTCCCTCTTTGCTCTATGTATCTCCTCATATTCCTGTCTCCTCTCTTCAGTCCTCTCACTGTCATTTCTTCTTGGCTAACATCTTTCTTTGAACAGCGTCCTGGACTTCACTATTCTACCACCAGGTTTCCTTATCATCCATTTTCTGTCCAGATGACACACCAAGTACCTTCCTACCTGTCTCTCTAATTTATGTTGCTATAGTAGCCCAGTCATTTGGAAGCTCTTTCTTACCACCCAGAGCATTTAAAGCTGCTATATGTAACTTTTCTAACAATATTGTTTAACATATTTCTTCACTCTGTCACTATCTCCTGACAGACTGATGTTAGACAAGTAATCACTGAAAAAACTATAGTCCCCTTGCTTCTCTAAAAGCATTTAAAAAAACACAGTGACCCGCCGTTAACCAGCCAATAAAAACAGTTTTTAACCAGCCAATAAAAACAGAGCTTCTCACTTCTCACGCACCTAACCCACGCCCCCGCCTGTCCCAGCCCGCAGCGGCCGCGCACCTTCTCGTTCAAAGGATTACAAAGCGATGCAAAACTATTTTGTATGTGACACAAATGTATTAAATTCCCCTTCTTCATCCCTGATCTGGACTTTTCTTTTGTTTTTTTTGCCAAAAGTCAAGTGATCGCTTCCTCCTCCGCTGAGTCCATGACTGAAATTATGAGGAAATGAATGAATTTGTCACGAGCGAATTAAACTCAGGTTCAACGTGGCTGCGCGAGGCTCTGCAGATTTCATGGTGTTCTGGTGTGCTGGACCAGCGCTCCATGTTTTATTTTATTTTTTAGAACGTTTTATTAACATATAAACACAAATTCACAGCGGCTGCGACAGGACATGAAGTGGAGGCGGAGCAAAGGAAGCTGAGCTGAATTTCAGCGAGGGGGAGCAGAGCCATATGTGGCTCTGAGGGGGAGGGACCAGAAACGTGTCTCTGTTCAAAATTTTTCTAAGTTCCAGCGTGTTCCAGAAATTACATATAGCAGCTTTAACAGCTCCTCTCTGAATTTCTCACAACATTCTTCCTTCTTCAGTTTCCACCATTTGGTCACCTTCTCTGGTTTTACTATCATTCTCTTCTTCACAAAAACAGTCATTCTACACACAACCATCCAATGCTGTCTGGCCACGCTCTCCCCTGCCACAACCTTACAGTCTACAATCTCCCTCAGGTTTCCTCTTCTACACAGAATGTAGTAGTCGACCTGCGTACTCCTTCCTCCACTCTTCACTCATATGTTCCTCCTTCTTTTGGTTTAGGTGTTGACTACAGCCACTTCCATTCTCTTGGCAAAATCCACCACCATCTGTCCTTCCTGGTCTTTCCTTGATACCAAACCTACCGGCCGTGGCGTAGTGGTAGGGAGTCGTCTCCCGATCGGAAAGTTGGCGGTTCGACTCCCGGGACCCGCACCATGTGTCGTTGTGTCCTTGGGCAAGACACTTAACCCTGAGTTGCTCCCGGTAGGACTGGAAAGCACCTTGCATGGTAGTCTGCCGCCACCGGTTTATGAATGTGTGTAGCATTCAATATATGTGTAGCACTTTGAGATTTTCAGTAATGAAAAGTGCATTATAAATTGAATTAATTATTATTATTTACCCATCACTTCCTCATCCTCTCTGTTTCCTTCACCAACATGTCCATTCAGGTCTGCTCCCATCACCACTTTTTCCTCCCTGGGAATACTCTGAGGCACATTACCCTATCTGACACTCTCTTCACCTCTACTACATTATTTGCCAGCTCCTCCTTCAGGACCACCCCTACTCCATTTCTCTTTCTATCCACACCATGGTAAAACAGTTTGAACCCTGCTCCAATGCTGCGAGCCTTGCTGCCTTTCCACTTGGTCTCTTGAACACATAAAACATCTACCTTTCTTCTCTGCATCATGTCAGCCAGCTCTCTACCTTTGCCTGTCATTGTCCCCACATTTAGAGTTGCAACCCTCAGTCCTACATTCTTCACTTTCCTCTTCTCCCTCTGTCTCCTGACACATTTCCCTCCTCGGGGTCTTCGACTAACAGTAGCACAATTTCCGCCGGCACCCTGTTTGTCAACAGCACCGGTGGCTGTCATTGTTAACCCAGGCCTGGACCGATCCAGTATGGTTTCACTTTGATGAACTCGCATTATGGTTTTGGCAAAAGTGTTTTACATTGGATACCCTTCCTGACACAACCCTCACCATTTACCCGGGCTTGGGACCGGCACAAGAGATACACTGGCTTGTGCTCCCCAGTGGCTGGTAACTATTTTCTACCTGTTACTCCAAATTGAAATCCTGTCTACTGGAGACATAAACACTATTTTTAATCATCCTACACAACATTACTTTAACATTAAATGACTTTTAGACTTGTGCACTGTGATCGTCATTCCCTACTCCTGATGTCCAAGTAAAGCTCTGCACTGCAACAAATACACAGCAAAGCTGGAGCATCAAAACTACATTTTTACAAGGAAATTTTACTTCAACTGGAACTCCAGCATGAAAGAGAGGGAACAGATGAATTTTGAGATAAATTGGACAATAGAAGAAGGTAGCCATTGAGCCCAGGCTGCAAACTTTACACTTGCTGCTAAGTTCTCTGAAGGGTGCCATCAAATTTTATATTCTTATACGTTTCACCTCCTCTAAATGTTAACAACTGTTCTCTCACATTACATGCCCTTTCCTCTTTGTTGTTCCACTGAAGTGATGAGCTCCATATTCAAGGATTAGCCGAATAATTACTGTTAGAGCTTGCAACGAGTTGTGTGTTTCACCCTGACAACCACAGTCTCACAGTAAATTCATAGGGCCAATTAACTGTCCTCATGAGTCAGTCTAGTCCTTGGGGTGTTACAAAAACCTATATGGGAGGAAATCAATATGTGAAGCTCTTTGAACGACTGCTGGATTAAAACATCCAAGAGGCTCCAACATGTTAGCTACTAAAGTAACTTAGCATCTTGGGACGAAAGGCTATCTGTTGCCTCCATATATATTTGCAGCTTTGCGACCTTTACAGGGCTATTGGAAAATGGGACAATAACACACAATACCACAAATCAACTAGTGCACGTATAGTTGACACTAAAGCTTTCTCTTCAGATGCCATAGCCTGATATTTAATACCATTTAAAATAAGAATGGATGTTTAAAAAAATAAATAAAAGTATTGTATTTTTCAATATTAGCCACGACACACTGCTAGCAACATTTTAGAACATTGTCTGTTAAAAAAGACATGAAAAGAGGAAAGAGAAGCTTTAAGGCAAGAGGAAACAAATGCTACTGAAGTGTGTCGCCAAAGAAAAACGTTAAAAATTAGACAAGTGTGAGCTCTGTCAGAATCCTGACAGCCTGTCTGTGACAGCAGCTGTCACTTTTACCCACTCACCTATGCCTCTGAGCACAAAAAGGCTTTGATTTTCTCAAATTCTCCAAAAAGTAACCTCCCCAGCACCATCATCATGTGTGGAAGGATGACAATGCCAACGCACTCCACCCTGCCTCCCATCATTTCCCTTAACACAATCTGAGAAGGTACATAGCCATTTGTACCTCCAGGGAAGCTGCTTCTTCTTCAAAGAGCAACATGATCAGCATTGTGGCATCTGAAAGACTCGCTCCACGACTGGAAAGAATAAATCAGTCGGAAAGTGCGAGGCGTTTGCAGTGTTGACACCGACAGCAAGGCTGGAGGCCCACAAGAAATGTTGAAGGCAGTCCTGTCACTGTCACTTCATCTAACTGTTCTCGTTTGTCTCATTGAACAAGGTTTCCAATGAAACAGGTTTAGTTACAGTCCAATACAACAAAAATTTCTTCAGAAAAGATTAGGCCCCTTCTCACTGGATAATGAACCTGCAATAATGTAAACAATTAGATAGACTGGGGATGGTCTTTGTAGGGTCTGAGGTCTTTGGGTGCACATAAGGAACACATGGGCTCCCTGTCATGATAGGCCCACTGTGATTTGGAGCACACACTCATCTTCTGTGGAGCCAGCATGTTGGTTTTGGCTGAGATTCATGTCACATCTGCATGCACTGAGGCAGAGTTTGAAGCAGGCCTGGTTCTGTTGGCACCATGTTTAGGCTATAACTGTAACTTGAACACCATCATTTAAAAACAACCCAGCACAAACGTGATACCTGTATTTCCATTCAGATTCAGTCCAAGAGAAACACACCACAGAGGTTATACAGCGTGAAAAGGTGCAGGAGAATGACTCTGGAGGACTAAGAGAGCATAGCAGCATCATGATTGCCTTCACCCTGAAAGAGGTTTAACCACATTTATCATGCTCCGACCAGTTTAACAGTGCAGAACAGTGTGCTCCTGGGTGAGTTCCAGATGTTTGGCAATGGCGTATCAAATTTTTTCAATTGGACATAGGTCTGGACTGCAGGCAGAACAATTCAGCACCCTATTTACTACAAATTACAAAGTCATGCTGTTGTGATGGATACTTTGGGTGGTTCAGACCCTGTTTACACAAGAACAACTTTTAGGGTTGCCAGATAAGAAATTATTAACTATAGTACTGTCACTTTAACATATAGTATTTTGACCTAAACTGCACTGAGTAAGGGTATTGTAACATGAGGTGTGTGTTGTGTTTGGTGAATATGTGCACAGAAAAAGAGTGGATAAAAAAAAAAATTTGTCTTGCAATCCTGATGCTGGGCTCAGGTGCATTCATTGCGCATGCAGTGTCTGCATGATTACACTTTGGACTCTGGATTTGATTGGTTTTGCTTTTGAAAAATGGTGAGTAGCACAAAAACACTCTGCCATTTATTATAACTCTTCTTAGTGCAGATAAACTTTGGACTGCAGCTGTCTGTAGTTTGCATGTTCGACTTCACACTTGTGGAGTAGTTGACATCTCTGCAGCGGGTTCCCCTGAAAATCTCCACTCTGAGACCAGGACTCAGAAACCTTTGGTTTTAGAGAGAACAGGGGCTATTGTTGTAAATTAATGGACAAAACGCAGCAGAAAAGCTGCAGTTTCCAGATTAAAAATTATTCAGGTTAACAGGGCCTCAGCTACGTCTTGTTGAAATGTGGAAGTCTTTCCCAGAAAAAGACACTGAATAGAAGAAGATGTTGTTCTAGAACCTGTATGTAGTTTTCGGCAATGGTGGTGCATTTCCACATGTGTAAGCTGCTTGTGTCAGAGGCACTAATATACCCCTGCCTATACCATCAGAGAGACATATTTTATAACTGAGTTCAGGTAACAAACTCGATGACCCCTCTTCAGTACAGAGGATGCACTGTCCGTGGTTTCCAAACGGGGGAAAAATAAAAATTTGCTTCCTCAGTTCCTGTGGAAGTGTTCCTGAACCCAGAACCAGACCTGGTTTTAATGCAGTGGCCCCTGAGGAACCCAAAGACCACCGCCATCAATACTGACTTTCAGGCTCATCCTTTGAGCTCAGAGCTCCTGATTCTTCTAATATTTTAATATTATGAAGGTTTTTTTATTTTTAAATCTTCACAAGGTTCCATTCAGGAACATTATTTTAAAATTGTTCCATTATTAGGTCTGGTTTTATCCAGACTGATGAACATCTGCCCATCTTTACTTCTAAAATACCCAGCCTCTGTAAAATGCATTTTTTATACCTTGATGCCAAATAATTTAACTACTTACAAATCTACAAAAATCTGATACGTAAGAACTGATCTAATGAAGGGTCAAACGTTGTTTTAGTTTTACTATGAAAGTAAAAAACTTGTACTTTTATCCCAGTTCACTGTGTTTACAAAATTTGTTGAATTTCTTTGTTTTGTTTTTCCCCAAATGAAACACGTTTGCATTACTACACCCAGTAAAGTTTATGGAAAACTTCTGGGGTGATACACTCAATTACAACATAAACCGAACACGGCTCTGACAGCAAGTGTCTGTGAGGCAGCAGAAAGATTCATGTCAGTGGTGCCCTGCAGAATCCAGTCGGCCCCTCTGCCTTTGAGGAGAGACAGATGAATAATTTGAAAAGGGGGGATGGGGGATCCAATATGAGAAGCTCCGGTGGAAAAAAGAAAAAAGTGGCAAAGCGAAGCAGCCTTTGCTCCGCTGGGTCTTTGAAGTTCTTCCTCCAGCAGACAGTGGTGCACACACATACAAAGGCAAGCCGACTGTCGCTCTTTCTCTGCTTTCTCTCTGTCATCTTTCTCTTTCATCTCCTCCACATCCCTTCATCTTTGCCCATGGTTAGCTCTAGGGATCCCCCTGTCCCCACAGTACTTACCACTCGCTTGCTGTCCAGGCTTTGATATCTGCTCACAAAAAGATCAACAGTATACTTTGAATGTATTTCTCCAGCTACCATGGCTTTAATAATGGCAACAAAGCTGAAGCTTTTCAGCAGCAGTGACTCACATCTATTTGTTATTCATAGCCACTATCATTTCCCCAAAGCACTAAAACGGATGAAAAAAAAGAAGCACAGACTGTGTGGGTTTTTCAAATAGTGAGTACCTCTGTGAACACAAGTTCTGAAAAGAAAAAGTTCACTACGAAAATGTGTGTGCCATACTCCAGGAGTGAGCCAAAGCAGAGCTAAATAACGTGGAGAGCACATTAAAAAAGGATTTAAGACACATTTAGGCATTAAACCCCCATATGTTACCTGAAGTCCCACTTGTGATGCCACTGTGTTTGTGATTGTGTTCACTGACCATGCGGACAAACGCAGCCTGGTCCACTAAAGGTTCTGCAGGGCTCCAGGCAAACCATCACACCCGGGATGAATCATGGAAATGTCAAGTACAAAATCTGCTGCAGAGCACGAGTTCTGCACAAGGAGCCAACTCCAACACTCCCCAAGTCCAATCCAAGAACAGAATGTAGAGTGTGGGAGCTTTATTAGAACTTTCTATTTATACATGAACAGAAATGTTACATACGTTTATTTAACGGCCTTGGTGGAGTAACTCTTGTCTTGAGAAATTGTAATTTTAAGCATTTCAGCTAAACATGTTCAACCTCATGAGATTTAGAAATATTTTGCATGATCGTACATGTGCATGATGACTCCCAGCTACTACCACACCATATGTAAGCTCAGTCCTCATAAAACTGGCTGACTTGTAACCATTTTTGTGTTAGCTAAAATCAATTGGTATGGTTGCTATATTGAATCAGGTTGACTCCAAAAATCAATTGAAGATGTATGTCCAGTAATTATTTTTTGGGTTTCATTAAAATGTATGCAGTAATTTAGGAGGAATTTTCATTTAGCATTCAGAGTATCAGTTGGGGAACAGTCTCAGCTACACACACATCACGTTTGTATAATCAACAAGATACCCAGAGTTCAGACCAAGACACGAGAGGCGAAGGTAGAATATAAAATAACTTGTTTATTTGTAAAAAGTGGACAACAGGAACACAGGAGATAGCTGCAGGACAGGTACTGTAGAGTCGATAGTCACTCAGAGGGAAGTTGACAGCTTACTTACTAGCACTTTGAGATTTTCATTAATGAAAAGTGCGTTATAAATTGAATTCATTATTATTATTATTATTATTATTACTTGTCTATTTCTTAGTTTGCAGTTAAGAGCAAGGACATGGGGATTCCAGAACGGTGGAGCAGACAGAGGTGACCAGGGAGTGCTGAGGGCAGGACACACCTCAGGGCTGGACAGCGAGATGTTTGGTGGTGCTTTATTGTTGTTTGTTGTAGACAGAAGTTCCAGAAAGTGACCCAGGAAGAGTCAAGGACTTTGGCGATGATATTAGTATGAAAAAAAAAAACTTAAAAACATGCTTCAAACCCTGCAGTAAAATTACATCGGACCACTGCTTCGGAGCCTGTTTTGGTGCGGAATAAGTCATGTGACACGTGACATCTGAAACACAAACCGTTTCGTTGTCAGAATGAATCACTTGAATGAATCACTGGACATAGTCCAATCAGCTGATTCTCTGGCACCGCCTCGTCCCAATTCTGACAGGTGACATGTTGAAACAGTTTTGAATTGAGAGTGCTCAACACTATAAAACAGCTCTAAAATGTTTGTAATGTGTTGGGAGAGTAGGTGTATTTTTGCTGTTGTGTTGCTGATATGGTTGAAATTGAGTAATTATGAAGTCAGCCAGGAAAAGAGGTCGTTCTAACATGTGGGAACACTTCATTCTGCTTTTTTTTCATTTATTCAACCTTTATTTAGGCAGGTTCATCCCATTGAGCCTCAATGACTCATTTACAAGAGAGACCTGGCTACAAGCAAAGAATGATGACAACAGCAACTGTAGATTTTCCTTGGACAATCAACAATAGACAAACATAAGAGAGAAATACAGTTTTTTTTGGTTTTCACAAGTTAAAACAAAGATGTAAAAGTAGCAAAATAGACAGATTATAAGGCAAATGTAGAAAATCAAAAACAGGAACATGTCTGCATTGGTTTTTGCCAGAATTCCAACAGATTCTTAAAGCCATTTAGAGAGGTCAAGGTCAAGAGCTTCAGATGTTTTTGTAAGATATTCCAGGAAGCAGGACCGGAGTAGGAGAAGGCCCTTTTGCCAAGCTCAGTCCTCACTGATGGAACACTGCAGGTAATCATGTCCTGAGAGCGCACGCTGTAGCTGCACTCATGCAGAGACATGTAGGAGGAGATGTATGAAGGCAGCAGACCAAGAAGTGATTTAAAGATGAAAATGTACCAGTGGAAGAGTCTGTGTGAAGTTAATGATGTCCAGTTAACCAGTGAATACAGGGTGCAGTGGTGGGTACGATAATCACAGCCAGTTATGAATCTTGGTGCACCATGATAGACAACATCCAACATCTGAAGGGTGCTTGTAGGAGCGTTCATGTAGATAATGTCACCATAATCAATGGAGGGAAGGAAAGTCACAGTTGCAAGGCGTTTCCTAGCATTCAGAGTTAGACAGGATCTGTTTCTGAAAAAGAAACCCAGTTTAACTTTCAGTTTCTTTACTAGGTTTTCCACGTGGAGTTTAAAAGAGAGATGCAAATCGACCAGGATACCCAAATATTTATAGGAATCAACAAACTCAATAGGGACACCATTTGAGGATAAAATCAGAGGAAGAACTGCTGGGACCGACTTCCTATTTGAAAAAAGCATCCCTTTGGTTTTATCAGCATTTAAGACAAGTTTGCGATGGAACAAATCTGACTGGATGATGTCAAAAGTGGATTGCAAAAGCTGGAAAGCCTTAGCAACTGTTTTAGCTCAACAGTAAACAACTGTGTCATCAGCATAGAAATGTAAGGATGCATCAGGGATGCTCTGACCTACTTTACCTATGTAGATTGTAAAGAGGGTTGGTCCTAAGACTGAGCCTTGTGGTACACCATTGTTGACTGTTAAGTAACTGGAAGAAGTACCATTATGTTGAACACATGGCCTCTGTTCTGAAAGATAGTTAGAAAACCAACCAATGGTGTGATCTGAGAAACCGATTTCTGAGAGCTTATGACACAAGATGTTATGATACAAAGTTTCAAAAGCTTTAGACAGGTCTACGAAAAGTGCAGCACAATAATCCTTAGCATCCAATGCTTCAACAACGTCATTAAGAACCTTCAGTGAAGCAGTTGTTGTGCTGTGTTGTTTCCTGAAACCAGATTGATGGAGAGGTAAGATGTTAAATGAGTCCAGATAATTTTTGATTTGAGAGTTTATCAGTTTTTCTAGAACCTTGGCTAAAATGCAGAGTTTAGAGATTGGTCGATAGTTGTTCAGTGAGGTGGGGTCACCTCCCTTCAGCAAAGGAAGAACAAAGGCTGTTTTCCAAGCATCCGGAATGGAGTTTTGGCTTATGGACAGGTTAAAGATGTGGGTCACAGGGACTGTGATGATATGAGCAGCCAGCCTTAAGAAATAAGGTGGAAGTTCATCTGGACCTGCAGATTTTTTAGGTTCAAGACCTTTTAACAGTTTATTTACCTCACTGACTGAGAACAGAGGAAAAGAGAAGGTGTGATTAACTGAGGATTGACTTATAGGATGGTTTTGATTTGTAGAAGTTTGGTTATTAGATGAAGTGGCTGATTTTCCATTAGTAACTCCTGTGTCAAATAATGAACTAGAAGCAACAAAATGTTTGTTGAAACAGTTTAGGATCTCGTGCTTATTTGACACAGGAACAGAGTTAACGAGAAGTTGTGATGGGAGGTCAGATGATTGGGGATGCCTGAGAGAGATTTCAGTCAGAGTCAGAGAGTCTTTATTGTCATTTGCACCACATGTGGTACATGTGATGAAAACGAGATTATGTACACGGGGTCCCAGTTACATCCAACAACAAATGCAAGAGAAAAACAGTAATAACATCTAGAATTAACTAAGAAAAACATCAACTAGTAATACACTAAGCCCTAATATAGTGGAAAAACATCATTATAAACAGCAGCACGAACATGAGTCTGTATGAGCAGATGGTCACAGATGAACACAGCAACAAGAAAACAGATCAGCATCAGCATGATGTGATATTTTGCAGTGTTTATTTTTATTTTATTTTTATTTATTCATTCATGAGTCTAACAGCCTCAGGGTAGAAGCTGTTCCTCAGTCTAGTGGTTCTACATTTGATGCTCCTCAACCTCCGTCCTGAGGGGAGTGGGGCAAAGAGTGAGTGTGCTGGGTGAGTGAGGTCTTTCATGATGCAGGTGGCTCTTTTCCTGCATCTGGAGGTGTAAATGTCTGTGATGGTGGGGAGACTGACTCCAACAGACTTCTGTGCAGCCTTCACCACTCTCTGTAGAGCTTTCCTCTCTGCAACTGTGCAGCCTCCATGCCACACGTTGATGCTGGAGCACAGGACGCTTTCCACTGCACACCTGTAGAACGAGGTGAGAACTGGGCTGCTCAGACCAGCACGTCTCAGTCGTCTGAGGAAGTAGAGTCTTTGATGACCTTTCTTGATCAGGCTGGTGGTGTTGTTGGTCCAGCTGAGGTTATCATTCAAGTGTACACCCAAGTATTTGTAGCTGGAGACCACCTCCACCGCAGATCCACCTATTTTCAGTGGGGCATGGGTGTGTTTATTCCTTCTGAAGTCCACAATCATCTCCTTTGTCTTCTTCACATTCATGTGAAGATTATTCTCTTTGCACCAGCTCTCCAGGTGTTCCACCTCCTGTCTGTAGCTGGACTCATCATTGTTTGTGATGCATCCCACCACCGCTGTATCATCTGCAAACTTAACAATATGACAGCCTGGAAGTGTGGCTGTACAATCATATGTGAGCAGAGTGAACAGAAGGGGGCTCAGCACACATCCTTGAGGAGAGCCAGTGCTGAGGGTTATGGTGGAGGAGGAGAAGTTGTGAATCTTCACGGACTGTGGTCTGTCTGTTAAGAAGTCTAGTACCCAGTTACAAATGGAGGGGCTTAGTCCAAGTGTAGATAGTTTGTCTATCAGAGTTTGGGGGATCATGGTGTTGAAGGCAGATGTGAAGTCCACAAAGAGCAGACGCACGTTTGATGGTTGATTTGATGGTTTTCCAGATTTTTTTACGGTCGTTTAGATTTTTGGATATCTGAGATAAAAATAGTTATGTTTTGCAGCTTTGATGGCAGTTGTACATTTATTCCTCAGCTGCCGAAAATTCAACCAATCAGTGTCTGAGCCAGATTTTCTCGTTGCGGCCCAAAGATGGTCTCTCTTATGCAGGAGGTCAGCTAGTTCAGGAGTGAGCCAGGGGCTGTCACGTCCCTTTATCCTGAACTGGCGGAAAGGAGCGTGTTTATTCACAAAATAAATGAAACTATTATGAAAATAGTTCCAGGCGGTGTTCACATTGTTGGTTTATAGAATACGTTGCCAGTCAAAGTGAGATAGATCCCAGAGGAATGACTGTTCACAAAAACGTTTCAAATCCCTTTTTTGAATTATTCTGGGCTTAGAAGGTGGACATTTAATATCTTTGAGAGCTGCTATTACACAATGATCACTCAAAATGTCAGCAAATACAGTATACCTGTACCAGGGAATTTGTCAATCAATCAATCAATCAATCAATCACCTTTATTTAACCAGGTAGAGCCCGTTGAGATCGAGATCTCTTTTACAAGGGTGACCTGGTCAAGTGTGAGGCGTATTTGTTAGAAACAGGTCTAAGATGGAAGATTTTTTAGGACTGATTGTGTTTGGTCTAGTGAGAGAGTCAATAAGTTTGGTTAGATTGAGTGATAGGTAACATTCTTTGAATTTATCACAGAGGGGAGTTGACTTATCCCAGTCAATGTTGAAATCTCCTACCAAAAAATCTCTTTGAATTTTAAATTTCCTAGGAATTCTGTCGGGGAGGACAGAGCCTCAGGTGTTGCGGAGGGGGGACGATAACAACCCACTACAGATAAGGTCTGGCCTCCATTCAAAGTGATGTGCACAGCTAAGGCCTCAAACAGGTTTGGGATTGTTTTAGCAGACACAAGACTGGGAACCAAATAATCTCTGATGTAAATAGCAACTCCACCCCCCCCCCCTTTTTTTTTGACGGTCACAGCAATAGATCTTAAATCCATTGATTACCAGATCATTATTCAGAACAGATATGTTGAGCCAAGTTTCAGAGATGAAGATCATCTATTAATGATGAACTCTCTTATGTTTGTAATTATTGATGATAAACTGTCATGGAAGCAACATATTAACCTTGTAAGAACTAAATTATCAAAGTCCGTGGCAGTATTGTATAGGGTAAGGGACTTATTGAATGTAAAAGCTCTGAGTTTGCTATACAACACAATTATTGTACCACATTTGATTTACTGTGTTGGTGTTTGGGGTACTGCTTGTAAAACTTTAACCCAGTCAATTTTCATTTTACAAAAAAGAGCTGTAAGAATTGTCTTAAGAAAACACTATTGTCATCCTTCTAGTATTTTGTTTTATCAAATGAAATCGCTTAAGTTCTATGATTTGGTGGATTACTATATTTTACTAATTATGTTCAAGGCTCAGAACAACATACTACCACCACACATTCAAATATATTTTACTAAAAGGATTAGTTGTTACAATTTAAAGGGTATGGACATTTTTGTTAAACCGAAGTATCGAACCAGCTTGAGGGGTAGATCAACTTCTATAAAAGGCATAAGTTTATGGAATAGTTTGGACTGTGATATTAAAAATGAGAAATCATTATTTTTATTTAAGAAAAAGATCAAGAATATTCTGTTAACAAGATATATATAAGTTTGTAAATATCTATTAATTATAATGAGTAATGTGACTAATTATATGTTCTTTGCTATGCAATTTTATTTTCATTGCTTGATTCTGTTTGTTTAAAAATGATTTGTTAAGAAGGGGCAGATATGATAAGATATTCTTCTTCTTCTGCTACCTTTTATTTTATATGTATTTTATTTATTTGAATTTGAAATGATCTTTGTGTTTTTTAATTATTATGAAATAAATAAACGTTTAAAACAAAACAAAAAACAAAACATCTGCCCCAGAAGAACTGACCAGAATTTTCAAGGTATCAAGTTTTTTTTAGAGCTACGAGTGTTTACATGCAGGAAATGAAGACCTGACATGTTTTTAAAGTCATTTGGTGTACTGTAGTTAGTGGGGGGTCCAGGGTTAAGCTGAATCCCTGAGAGCAGTAACAACATTATTATCAGACATTTTCTTGAGTTTTTTGTCACTGATGTGTAATTACAGGAGTTAATAGTGTGACAATTTGCCCCCATAATTGAACCATGAGAAACATTAACGAAGACACGATCATTCAGAACCTAAAAACAGTGAAAGTTGCAGTGATGGGCAGACCCAGATGTGTTAACAAGATTCAGTGATTCCTGATAGTCTGAGATCTGAAAATAATGACAATAATATGAATGGTGCAGAAAAGTCTCAGACCATAAAGCGTCACAAATTAGATGGGCAAACAAATCTGACGAGGTGGTCCAACTGCAGTTTGAGTTGGGCTGAGGGGTGCTCCATCCCTCCTGTGAAGATTAAATGATACGACCATGGGAAACAGAAGTTGGGTCCAGAATCAACAGGTAGAGACAGATGATTTACAGTAAATAGCAGAGTGAGCTACCAGATAATCCTCCTGAAATGAAAGGCATGATCCTAGCCTCTTTCAGGTCAGCTGGGAACAACAGCGTTATCCGGAATAAAATTATTATCCAGGGCCGATGAAATCCGATGAAAACTCTGGCCGGACTCCTCATGAGAACCAAACAGTGCAGCTCCTCCGCGCTTCACTCCGCTCCTCAGCACGTCACCCTGCTCGTCTGGTCCTCCGTAGCCCACAGTACGAGAGGCCAACCCCGGCGAAAAACGATGAGACTGACCGGGGAGGATAAAGACGTCACTGGTCCGGTTCTGCTTCAGCCTGGCTCTGATGCTCTGCAGCATGAAAGGCCACCTCCGGTTAAAAAAATTGCGAGGCTGACCGGAGAGGCTGAGGTCATCACTGACCCGGTTCTGCTCCGGTCAGGTTCTGGCGGCACTTCAAAGCAACAGAGTGTCTCCTCCAGGTGAGCACAGCGATTCCCACGGAGGTGGACAGTACTTCGTTTTAAGGTAACAGGTCGCTCAGAGGCTGAGACCGGCTTTAATAAAGACGAAGTCCCCCACAGCCAACTCAGTTCGGTTCTGGTCCAGTGACACAGGTTCGGGCCAGGTACACTTCCCCCACACTGAATGAAGATGCCATGAGGCCAATCCAACAGAAAGCTGCGGAAAGGTCAGCAAAATGCCTCCTTGCGATTCTTGTTGGAACCAGGTAGGACCACAGGTCCAGATGAGAAATTCGGTTGGGATCCAGAAAGAGAGGGGGAAAAAACCACCGGGACTTCGTGGGACGGCTCCCCAGCTCGAGGGGTCACCTGGCCGGCAGGATGCGCTCAGACTGACCGGTGGGGTGGGAACGTCCGGTCCTGGACCAAAATATATACTGTATATTTTTTGCTTGCTCATGATAAGGTGGTTTTGGCATTTAAATACGTCAAAAAAATTATAGTAAAGTTCAGCATATTATCTACCCATTTAACCCATGTATTTAATATAATTACAGTAAAATTATTTATGCGATTTTAATAGTTAAAAGCCAGTATGGGCTCAAATTACATTTTTATTTACAGTAGCCTATTTCTGGGCAGCATGGTAGTGCAACTGGTAGAGCCATGCCTCTCATTGAGCAGGTCCCTGGTTCAAATCCTGGTCTGGGGGCCTTTCTGGGTGGAGTTTGCATGCATGGGTTTTCTCCGGGTACTCTGGTTTCCTCCCACAGACCAAAAACTTGCATGTTAGTTTGATTGGTAACTCTAAATTGTCCCTAGGTGTGAATGAGAGAGTGACTGGTTGTTTGTCTCGTTTGTCTGTGATGGACTTGCGACCCGTCCAGGGTGTCCCCTGCCCCTCGCACAGTGATTGCTGGACATGGGCACCGGCGACCCCCTTGACCAAAATGGAAGAAGCGGGTAAAAGATAATGGATGGATGGATGGATGGATGATTTTTTTTACCCTAGTAAAGTAGTTACTTTAACACTAGTCATTGAAGTTCTTCGGTGTGTACAAAATCATAATGCCTAATTTGACAGCAGCATTGCAAATTGCCACAAGAGGTCACTGTAACTGAAGCTTCGACAAATGAACATATTTTTGAAACATTTGGCCCAACTGGTTCAGTGCTTCATAAAAGCTTCATTTGCTCATCATCACTATCCAGGTAACAGTGGAGCAAGAGTTATAAGGAGGGCAGAGGTTAGTTCAATCTTGGGAATCAAACATGATCACAACATGACCAGACATATTGGAAAATGTTCCAGCAGAGTCTAGTTGGTCCAGGCATCCTTAAATATTGAGGATCTTCATCAGCAGACTGGGAACCGCTGAGGAAAGTTGGCTCCACCTACTCAGGAGCTGCAAGAGGTCTTAATGGATGCAGAAAAATACTGAATCCCAACAACAGCACACCAAATAATAATCTAATGTCTATTAAAATGAACGAGTTTTAACCACTTTTGTTTGCTACATTAGTTTTGCTGTGACGGCCATCTCAAATTTGGTTGCCTCCAAAAGTTAAATAGTTGTAATTTCAAACGTATTAAATAATTTCTTAAATTCTTATTAAAATCTGTTCAGTGATTCAATTAGAGCAAGCAGTCTAGTTCTATTGATGACTTGACTAAAGGTTGATGAACTGGACTGAAATTGAAGATTTAACTTCTAATTTAAGAGAATTTATTTTTCTTTCTCCAGCAACACACATCTTTTAGGTTACAGCATTGAATATTTTAATAAGCACACTTATGAGCATTTTTGCTATTCACATTATTTATTTCATTTAACCAGACAGATTTTCAAATGATGGGGATGGTCAGTTTGTATATAACTATGGTGGTGGCCCTCTTGGATTTTGACGTAGCAACCCAAGACGGTGACCTTTCTTATGCCAGTGCAGCCACACACCACAATGGAAGTTGGTAGCTCATGATATCATGCTCACAACATGCACGAACGGATGGACAGATGGACAGACAGACAGACGGACAAAGGGTATTCTCATTTCCCTGTCTTCGCTCAATGACGGGGGACCAAAACAGACACAGAGTAGATGGATCCGATTATAAGGTGGAAGCAGGTTAAAAAAATGTCCTATGAAAATCTTTCATTTGAACAAAAAATGCTTGCTGACGTGATTTTTTTGTAATAATTTTTATATTTTAGTTATTATTATTATTTCTCATAATGCTGGGTTTAAATGTCCATGAGACTTAAAATACGTATTTTGATTTTTACTTTAAATCTTAGCCAAGCAGGTGGGGAAAAATGTTTTTAACAGTTGTTCTAAAAAGCTACGGTAAGTCTGGTCCTATGGACATTCAGACTGAGGAAGTCTTTCGGACGAAAGACGAAACGTTTCTACTTTTTTGTTTTGTTTTGCTTTATTTTTTTAATTTTAATTTTACTTTTTTAATGTCCAGATGACTAGACTTAGCTTTTTTAGATTTTTCTACCTGGATTATCGAGCATGCATCAGGATATATAACAGTTGTTATTAATAAACTCTGAGATGAGCGTTCCCTCCCCATGTTTTTACAGATGACATGCAGTCCTAACCTTTCTCCTGGATTACCTTGAGGAAATGGGCCAGATGATTACAGAGATGTCCACAGGCAGCTATTTTTACACTTCTGGGTGTCTCATCATCCCTTTCTGGTAACAAACTGGTGAGAAGGTTGTATGTTGAGCTTTCAGTTCACTCTCCTCAGAATATTGAGAGTTAAAGAGGAATTTACCTTCAGCAAAGGCAAAAGGAACACTGTGCGAACCAAACTTCTTTATTGTGACAACAGTTTTTTACATCAAAGTTTTATCCACAACAGATTGCCTGCATCTACACTTTGCCATATATGAAGGCTCCTGCAGCAGATGGATCAAATATGTGCTACGCACAGCAAATCTGGAACTCTTAATAATTCAGCAACTTCTTGTGTGACATTGACTGCAGTTTAGCTCGCTCTGAAAGTGGGCACAGATGGAAAGGCAGTCATGTCTCCTACAGCAAACACTGCACTAACAGAAGTCCCCAAAGAGAGCAGGGAAGAAGTGAAATAGGTAAGAGGAGACAGACTGCTGCATGAACCCCCCCGAGACCCAAAGAGACTGCTCCTCAGCTGTGCCTTCTCAACTCCGAACAGCTTGAGCTGCTGTGCCACATGCTGCTGCAGACACTTCCTCCTGTTCCCTCTGTTCCTTCACCAAGCTGAAATGAAAAATACTGCAAACGCCTACCAGGTTCAGAATGTACATCTGAAACTAAACAGCACAAGTTCACCTCGCCAAGCCTAGAAACACGCAGTTTTATTGTCTCCCAAAGCGGAGCAAAGAGGGGGAATTGCAAGCATCCTCTACTCATCCATGATGAGAGCTTGATAGCTTGAAAAATAAGTGAGATACTGACTTCTATTTTGGTTGTGGCTGCAGTATAGGAAAGAGAAGTATGAAACATTGGGTTGCCACTCCAAAATCCAAGATGGCTGCCACCTTATATGTGTATTTTAAAGTCAAAGTCAACTTTATTGTCAGAACTGCAATATGTGCAGGACATACACAGGATTGAAATTGCGTTTCTCTCAGTCCCTCGGTGCAACAGTAACCATTTAAACACTAAAACACTAAACATTTAATAAACATAAGCATAAAATAATAAAAGTGTAATACTGTCCTGAGTTTTTGCATAGTAGTATAAAAAGTATAAAAAGTATATCTATAAAATAAACTGAAGGTTCTAGCATTGACATTTGCAAAGAGTGGCAAAGCAGCATATGAGTTAATGTACACAGTATATGTATGAGGTAGTTGATGTTGGTATAGAGGCAAAGTGGCATATGCAGTAAGGCACATAAGGCACATTGGGCATCCTTAAATAAGGCTAGTCAGAGAATACTGTATATGTATCAGCAGTAGTGTAGATATAAAAGTAGTGTAAATGTAAACAGTAGTAATAAATGTAAACAGTAGTAATAAATGTAAACAGTATTAATAAATGTAAACAGTGAATGTAAACAGTAGTATGACTATAGGCAGTAATGTAATACAAACATTAGTGCAAATATGAGAAGTAGTGCAAACTGAATGAGCACATGACCGAGAGTTTAGTGAATAACCCGTTTGATGACACAGAGTCCAGTGTTAAAATCTTTGTGTTGTGTGGTAATGTGTGAGAAAGTTTTTTGTGTTAAGGCAGTTCAAATGGGAGGGGAGGCAGAGCAGGCAGAGTGTTTAGCATCCTGACTGCCTGATGAACAGAGCTGTCTCTCAGTCTGCTGGTTCGAGCCTGGAGACTCCTCAGTCTCCTCCCTGATGGCAGCAGTCTGAAGCAGCTGTGTAGTGGGTGTGTGGGATCACCTGCCATGCAGAGGGCTTTCCGAGTATTTGTTACCCTTGTGAGCTGGATAACTTCAAAATAAGCAACATGCTGAAATTTATTTTGTTGTGCATCTGCATCTAGGCATTAGAAAGGTTACTTAAAAAAATTGGAAGCCACATCAAAAATCCAAGATAGCTGCCATCATCTATATATGTAAACCAACCACCCATATCATTTGAGGAAATGTTGTATTCTAGATTTTATGTTGCATAAAAGTATAGTTTCCTCAAATGATTCCATGAGGTGGCTGAAATTTAATATATGGTGGCCAAGGCCACCATTGGCCCCCCTGGCTCCTCCATTGTTCTTGGTGGTCTCCCTCCACTCAAGGATCCATCACTCTGTGCTGCTTCAGAAAACAAACAAACAAACAAAAAAACAAACAAACAAACAACAACTACAACTCCACTATAATATCTTGCACCAAAATCATTACTTCTGTTCACTTATAGCCCAGAAAAACTCATCTACCAAACTACAAACATTCACTATTCAAATAACAGGGACAGCCATGAATGGCAAATGGAGCTTACTTGTATAGCGCTTTCCAGCCCCCTATGAGGGGCCCCAAAGTGCTTCACAGTACCAGCCATGAGCCATCCACCCATTCATACACACATTCATACACCGGTAGTGGTAGTCTGCCAGGCAAGGCGCTGCCTGTCCAACTGGGAGCAACTTGGGATTCTTGCCCAGGGACACAACGAGGTATGCAGTGACCGGGGATCGAACCCGGGACCTTCCGGTCCTGAGCCGGCTGCCCTGCCTCTACACCATCTCAGCCCTGTGTACATTTGTGTACTTTTCATTCATTCATTCATTCATTCATTCATTCATTCATTCATTCATTCAACATTTATTTATACAGGCTGGGGACTCATTTACAAGAGGGACCTGTCTCACTCACACCCAGGGTCAATTTAGAGTTACCAATCAGCCTAACATGCATGTTTTTGGACTGTGGGAGGACACCGGAGCACCCGGAGAAAACCCATGCATGCACGGAGAGAACATGCAAACTCCACCCAGAAAGGCCCCCAGACGGGATTTGAACCAGGGACCTGCTACTACTTGTGTACTACTTGTTTTAATTTATTTAGCATACTTACTGGTACGTTTTCAAGGTTTAACCAAATTGTCTTTCATATTAAATATGATCAGGAATTCTTTAGTGATGCTTTCAAGTCCTCTGTTTTTCAGTATTCTCTAACTGTTACAGTTCAATGCTTTTCACAGACAGGAAGAGTGCCTCCTTCACAGTGCTTCAGAACAATGGACTAAGAATAAACTTCTGAAGTGTGCAGGTTATTGTTCTAAAGCTCCCACATGTGACTGAGTCAAATTCAGGTCAGGGGCAGATCTCACAGTCTCCCCTTTTAAACCTGCCTTTGTGTCTGTCTCTCTGTAAGCATCTCATGGTAGATCCAGGAAAGAGACAACCTTTCAGTTTATCAATGTGGTGAAGTTTAATCAGTGCTGTTAAAACTGTGCACACAATAAGGCTGTGTCTTGTTCATCAAGATGTATTGTAATGAAACACAGAACCAGAAACTGAATGTTGAATCCACAAAGAAGAATGCCCTGCAGGTAGGAGGGGCTTTACGAGTCGGGTGTATGACTCCATGGGAAGTGGCCGAAGGTGAGGGGCCTTGGCGCTCTAACCCTGACTTACCAAAGCTGGTTCATGGGACATGGACCATAACCTCTCTGGTGGGGAAGGAGCCTGAGCTTGTGCATGAGGTTGAGCAGTACCAACTAGATATACGGTAGTTGGGCTCACTTCAATGCACAGCATGGGCACTGGAGCCAATCTCCTTGAGAGGGGCTGGACCTTATTCCACTCTGGAGTTGCCCATGGTGAGAGGTGCTGAGCTGGTGTGGGTCTATTTTTAGCCCCCCGACTTGGCGCCTGTGTGTTGGAAATTTCCCAGGTAGATGAAAGGGTAGCTTTCCTTTGCCTTTGGGTGGTGGGGATGGGCTCTGACAGTTGTTTGTGCCTTCGTACCAAATGGCAGCTCAGAGTCTGGCCTTCTTGGAGTCCTTTGCAGGAGTGCTGTAAAGTTCACCTGGGGACTCCTTTATTCTACTGGGGGACTTTAATGCCCAGGTGGGAAAATGACAGTGTGACCTGAAGGGGCATGATTGGAAAGAACGGCCTCTCTGATCTGAACCAGAGCAGTGTTCTGTTGTTGGACTTCTGTGCTAGTCATAGTTTATCCATTACAAACGCCATGTTCAAACATAAGGTCCTCCACTTCCTCCAGACTCTTTCATGTGAAGAGAGGACGTTGGACCATTGAGCAACAGTCCAGTTCTTTGTCTCCTCAGCCAGGTAAGATGATACTGATGTTGTCTCTGGTTAAGGAGTGGCTGGACTTTGGTTAAGGAGTGGCTGGACTTGAGGAATGAAACATTTGTAGGTCATGTCTAGGAGTTATTAGCTCATTAGGATGTGACAACAATAGTTTATAATATTGAATCTCTACAATATTCAAAATTTCTGAGACACAGAGTTTGGGGTTTTCATTATCTGTAAGCCATAATCATCAACATTACAAGAAAGGTCTGAAATGTCTAATAAGAGTTTCTCTTTCTGAAATCATTGACAAAAAAATTGAACATTTTCACAATATTCAAATGCGCTGCGATCCACCTGTACCTTTTTCAGTCATTCTGTGCCATGCGTCTCCTTCAATTAGGAGGGCTTCTAGTATCTGCATCAACCTTATGTATACTTTTTCACAGTAGACAACACAGTTCTGCACTTGGTAATGCATATAAATATCTAGAATTGTTGTCACAACTAAAACACAACAAAATGAAAATATTTTAAAGTGATTTTTGTAGGAAGGTTTGACTGCTCCACTGCTGTTGGCATTAAGGGAAACGTCCAGCTTCCTCTCAGATCTCTGAAGCGCCCTGGCAGCGGAGTGAGTCACACGTATGCACACCATGAGGATTAACTTCCACTTCATCTGGTTACGTGGACTGCCGGGTCTCTCTTTCTCTATCACACTCTTTTTTCCTTCTATTTCACTTTTTCTCACTCCCTAACTCACAGACATCCCCGGGGCACCAGTACTTGTTAGAGTGGTGTAGCGGAGGTGGTGGTGGGGTGTACAGAGAGCACCATGGTCTCATTACCTCCACATGCTCTCGCTGCAGCTCGCAATGGGGGCTTGAGATGAGGGGTAGTGTATGGAGCCTGATTCGTTTTGATGTTGCGCACATAACGAGGCTCCCTAGTGTTAACTCCCCGTCCCTGAGTGGAGCCCCGAGGAGCCTGACGTGCAGTTGACGCTGCGGCTCTATGAACGCTTTCCCACTGCATCCCAAGCAAACTTCACAAAGGTCAGGGAGTCAAGTCTGTTGAATTTTTGTGTCCTCTGGGCTTTTCTCATTAGCAGCACAGAGTGGGTGGATCTCTGGCGTCAATCAAGAAATACTCAGAAACTCCCAGAAGGATAAAGAGAGCAAAAAGCTCGCTGTAACGATTTCTAACAAAGCAGACGTAATACATTTGGGAGTCTTCTGCAAGCAAAGTTGCAACTAAGACTTTTTTTTTGCCACATTCACACACATTGCACACCTAATCGCTACAGTTTGGCCTCTAGCCTGACAGTTGAGCGTGATAAGAGATCTGCTTTTCCACTATCTTCTCTGGGATGATAGCTGAGAGAATGTACACATGTAGGGCTAACACAAACTGCCACTGTCTCACTGAGGATTCCAACTGGTAGAAACTAAAACCACCTGAGTTCCAGAGCTCAGAGAGGTTTGCTAACGGGCTGCCACCCTCTTCACTGCCCCCTCTCCCAGCGCGGTTCTTTGGTTTGTGGAATAATCTAATGGGCACATCACGCCTGAGAAGTTCCTGCCTAATACAAAGAATTTCCTCCCAAAGGCAGAGCTGATGCAACTGGGAGCAAACCGAGGCTGACTTTCTGCGTCACAGGGGTGTGCTGCAAAACTGAGATCCATTTTTATATATTTGAACTGTAATTTAGGAATAGACAATAATCATAATTGGTACATAAATTATGTACCAAATAACAAAATGTTTGTAAACACAGTATGATGGTTGCAACATCACAATATCCAAGTATCCAAGATGAAGGCCCAGCATTTGTAGTCATTGATACATGCACTCTCCTAACTCTTTTAATAGGTGGTGCTCTGCTGAAGGTTTTAGAAAGTCATTTAACTTGATGAGGCCATGCTCCAATAACGTCTTGATAGTGATCACAATGACCAGAGCTGGTAGTTTATGTTTTGCCAGCATAAAAAGGATTTGGTTGACAACACGTAAACATTCCCAACTATAGGAAACATACAAGGAGGCCAATGAAAATCTGAAGCCTGGTTTATACTTCTTGTTGCACGTCTTTTACCCCCCGTTGAGTGAACCCAGCGATAACGTAATTGCGTGTGTGTCACCGACCGCATTGAGTGTTTATACTTCTAAAAGACGTGGGGATAATCCCTCCCTCTTCCCTCCCACTGCATACGTCACGCGCACTCTCACTGCATGTTTTATCAGGACAAACGGATTTAATATAATGATAGGCTCCATTACCTCGATTTGTGAGTCCGTTATCATGGGCGTAGCCAGGATTTTATGGGCGGATTGTTTAAAGGAAACGTGGACCTTAAAATAGCACCACGCCTCGGTGGCTCACTGGAAACGCGTAGGTTTACCGCTCCAAAGCTTTTCTCGACTCGGGTTCGAATCTCACCTGGTAGAACTTATTTTACATTTGTCTTTTATTGGATAAAAAAAAAGAAAAAGAAAAAAAGGAGTTTGTGTTAACCACAGTTATATTAACTCTTTTTTTTATCCAATAAAAGACAAACGTAAAATAAGTTCTACCAGGTGAGATTCTAACCCGAGTCGAGAAAAGCTTTGGAGCGGTAACCCTATGCGTTTCCAGTGAGCCACCGAGGCGTTTTGCTATTTCAAGGTCCATTTTTTCTTATGTCGGCTGTTGTAATGTTTGTAGTCGTCCCCCGGTGTTTAATGTATGTGTCCAGCCACTGCAAAGACAAGTATAACGGAGGAACTGTATTGATCCCACCAGGATCCCCGCTCCAGACTGCCTCGGCGAGTTTCTCTTCAAAACTATCCATGTCTGTCAAAGCAAAAACAAAAACCGGCTTCTAAAAGAGTAGCGGGTAGCATGTAGTGGTGTCATACACCATATATGAACATCCAAACAAAAAACGCCCACAAACTTTGAACCAATCACACGCTGCAAGCCACATCGTCCGTGTCTCGGCATTCTGACTGGGGGCCATGTACAAAACAGCTGTCACCGGGGGATCGCACCGGGAGTGCAGACGGATGTTACGCAACTTTTTTTCACTCAACAGGGGGTAAAAGACGTGCGACAAGAAGTATAAACCAGCCTTGAGAAGTACAATTTTGGGGGGTGCGAGATAGTGTAGAGGTAGGGCAGCTGACTTAGGACCAGAAAGTTGCAGGCACAACTCCCCACTGTCCACACATGTCCTTGAGCAAGACACCTAATCCCTAATTGGGGCAGCTGTGGCTGAGTGGTTAGAACAGTCGTCTTCCAATGCAAGAGTTGGGGGTTCGAATCCACCAACAGTCACATGCCAATGTGTCCTGGGCAAGACACTGAACCCCTCATTGCCTCCGATGTGTGTCCCATTGGTGTATGAATGTGATAAAAGCTCTGATTAGTGTCTTTAGAATGATTTGTTCAATTAGCTTTGTATAGATCTAGTAGAGTGCTGTATGAATGGGTAAATGAGGACACATATTGTAATGTAAAGCGCCTTGAGTGTCTTGATAAGATAGAAAGGTGCTATATACTGTAAGTACAGTCCATTTAATTGCTCCCCGGGCACTTCCATAGCTGCCCACTTCTCCACCTGGGTGCATGTCATGTGTGATGGGTTAAATGCAGATGTTGTCATTGTATGGGGATGATTAAAGATAATGAAAAGCAACACAACTTCCTTTTGGTGTGATTTTTTTGTTGTTCTTTTTGTATTAAAGTTTTAATGAACTGTTTATCATATGTATTAATACAGGTATAGTTATTGATTTTGCCAGTATTGTCTGAATCTGATTGCAGGATGCTGTATGGGTGAGTTTTATTTAATGTCGGTTCTGATTGTTTCTGAACCTGCTGTGGTCACAGTTTGAGTTGTCAGTCAGAGGACATAAGTCTGAGCAGCATTATGTCGCATGATATCTCCTAATTAATGCATTTTATTTGGTAGCGCCTTTCAAAACACTCAAAGACACTTCACAGCATTAAAAACACAAAACAATATAAAATAACTATATAAAAAAGAAAAATTAAAGTCAATTAAAAACACAATAAAAACAATATAAAATAACAATATAAAAAGACAAATTAAATTAAGAAGGCTAACTTGAACAGATGAGTTTTGAGTTTTGATTTGAAGGTCAAAAGGAAGTCAATGTTACAGATGTCTGGGGGAAGAGCTGAAACTAAATGAAGACAAGACAGAGGTAGTGATTTTTGGGAGTTCCTATGGAAAGTCTTTGCCTGTTGACTGCCTACTGACTCGATATATAAAGCCAGTTGTTACGAATCTGGGAGTAAAGATAGATGCAGATCTAAGGCTGGATTCTCACATCAGAACAGTTGTGAGATCTAGCTTTTTTCACTTAAGGCAGTTAGCAAAAGTGAAACCAATTCTTTCAAGGCAACATTTTGAAACAGCAATCCATGCTTTTGTAACCACTCGGCTGGATTATTGTAATGCTCTTTATGCTGGCTTAAGTGATTCTTGCATTTCACAGCTGCAAAGAGTTCAAAATGCTGCCGCCCGACTTCTAACAGGGACACGGAAATTTGATAGTATTTCTCCTGTTTTGGCCTCTTTACATTGGTTACCAGTGTATTATAGGATTCATTTTAAGATACTTTTGTTCGCTTTTAAGGCTCTGAATGGCCGATCTCCTTCATATTTGACTGAGCTACTACAATCTTACACTCCCTCCCGTTCTCTCAGATCTGCTGACCAGCAGCTTCTGAGGATTCCAAAAACTAGACTTAAGCTCAGAGGTGACCGTGCTTTTTCAGTGATTGCCCCTAAACTCTGGAATGACCTTCCGAGTGACATAAGACAAGCCTCGTCCATTGTAGTTTTTAAGTCTCTTCTTAAAACTCATCTTTTCTCTTTGGCTTTTGACGTGATTTTTGTTTTATTGTGTGAAACTTTACTATTTTAATGCTAGTCTTTTATCTGACCTTTTTAATTTTGTACTGTATTTTATTTTTGTACTGTATTTTATGTTTATGTACAGCACTTTGGTCTCACGGTTTTATAAAGTGCTTTAGAAATAAAGTTGGTGTGGTATGGTATGGTATGGTATGGTAAGAGCGTTCCAGAGTTGGGGAGCAGAGTGAGAAAAGGCTCTGTGTCCCATGGTGCTGAGGCGGACAAGAGGCACGTTGAGGTGGATGGAAGAGGAAGAATGAAGGGAGCGTGAATGGGTGGTAATGTGCAGGAGATCAGACAGGTAAGGAGGGGCGAGGCTATGAATAGCCTTGAAAGTGTATAACAGGATTTTAAATTGAATTCTGAATGTGACTGGAAGCCAGTGGAGTTGCTGTAAAACTGGGGTGATGTGGTGGAATGAGGGGGTTTTGGTAACAATGCGGGCAGCTGAGTTTTGAACCAATTGAAGCTTACGGGTTAATTTGTGAGGCAGACCAAAGAGGAGAGAGTTACAGTAATCGATTTGAGAAGTGACCAGACTGTGGACCAGGATGGAAGCAGAGTGCAGAGAGAGGGATGAACGGAGACGGTTGATGTTTCGAAGGTGGAAATAAGCAGACCGGGTAATACTATTGATGTGAGAGTGAAAAGAGAGAGTGCTATCAAGAATGACACCCAGACTCTTAACGTGAGGGGAGGGAGAAACCAAGGAGTTGTCAATGTTGAGGGAAAAACTGTTAACTTTAGATAAGGTGGATTTAGTACCAATGAGTAAAAACTCTGTTTTATCACTGTTTAATTTCAGGAAGTTAGACGTGAACCAGGATTTAATTTCAGCTAAGCAGGAAGTGAGGGAGGAGGGAGGAAGTGAAGAGTCAGGTGCAGTGGATAAAAAGAGCTGGGTGTCATCAGCAAAACAATGGAAATGGATGTTAAATTTACGGAAGATATCGCCAAGGGGGAGAAGGTAGATGATGAAAAGAAGAGGCCCCAGGACAGAGCCTTGGGGCACACCTGAAGTCACAGGAGAGGAATGGGATCTGAATGATTTTAGTTGGATGAACTGGGTGCGGCCAGAGAGATAGGACTGAAACCAAGCGAGGGGTGTGTGGGTGATGCCAATGGATGAAAGTCTATGGAGGAGGATGTTGTGGGAGATGGTATCAAAAGCCGCACTGAGATCGAGGAGGATTAGGAGGGAAAGTAAACCAGAATCAGCCGCCATGAGAAGAGAGTTGGTGATTCTGAGGAGAGCAGATTCTGTGCTATGACCGGGGCGGAAACCAGACTGAAACTGTTCGTACAGACTGTTATCTGTTAAATGGAGGTGGAGTTGAGAGGCGACTGTTTTTTCCAGAATTTTAGAGATGAATGGAAGGTTGGAAATAGGACGGAGATTATTGAAGGTATTAGGATCCAATCCAGGTTTTTTAACGATTGGAGTGATAACTGCAGTTTTGAAAATAATTGGGACAGTTCCAGAAGAGAGAGAAGAGTGGATAATAGCAGAAATGAATGGAAGAAGTGATACAATGCAAGATTTAACAAGGGCTGTAGGGAGAGGATCCAGTGAGCATGTAGAGGACTTGGATTTATGGACAAGCTGAAAGGCAGAAAAAAGCTGACTGGGCGGGGAAGGTTCAGAGGAGGGAGAAAGAGGAGAAACAGGACAAAGTTGCTGATGAATTTTACTGATTTTATCGTTAAAAAAGAACATGAAAGAATTACATGTGTTGTCTGAGTAGAAGTGAGAGGGAAGAGAGTCCGGAGGATGAAAAATATTATTGAGCAATGAAAATAGGATCTTTGTGTTACCTTTGTTGGAGGAAATGAGGCCAGAGTAATAAGCATGTTTAGTTTGAGAGATCAAGTTCTTGTAGTGTAATGTATGAGAGATGTACATGTCCCTGTGGATGGAAAGACCAGATTTTTTATAGAGTCGTTCAAGTTGACGACATTTGGCTTTGATGGTCCAAAGTTCAGGAGTAAACCAGGGGGCAGAATGAGTAAAGGTAACAGAGCTGATGTTAAATTCACAGTGAAGTTGTGCAGTAAACAGCAGATGGCTGTCAGAACATTGTGGATTTTTACAAGTTCAATTCTTCAGTCTTTGTTCTGACACTGAAGTCTGTGAAGTCACTAATTGTATAAATACCTCACCAGAGGGTTGTTAGAAAACTAATATCACTAAAAGAACAAATTGCCAATAAAGATTAGAAGACTAGACATAAATAATGTCTTAATGTTATTTCAAACATCACTTTCAGTTTTCAGAGGTTTGAAAACCAATAAGGTCTTTTCTTGACTGGCTCTCACCTGATGATCTCGTTACATCTGTGTCTCCAATTCACTAGTCTCAGCAGAACCAAGATTGGCTCCTCTGTGCCTTCCCTGTCAGACTGAAGCTTAAAAACAAGCAGTCTTTTTTAGCCTTCAAGTCCTCCACTGGATCCTGCTTCTCTCTCATCTGCTCTGCCAGGCCAACAGAATGAGGAGCTGCAGCAGGGCACACAGACGGCAGCAGTCAGGTGCAGACTAAATGAAGCACACTGAGGAGTTTCTTGCTGATCACTATCTGACACATAGGCAGAGGAAAGCAATCAGCCAAGCAACCAATACTTACTTTCTCCCTGCACCAGCATTTCATCACAGTAAATTTAATCAGCAGCTGATACTGATAGCAAAGTACCTGAAGACATGGAGAAAGATAACAAAGTGGTACATACACCCTTCATCAAATCAGTTTCTGCCTAAATGTACCGTTTTGAAAACAACCTGTAGGGAGTCAGATTTTAAATTCTGGATATGCTTTCTTTACTTCAGCAAGTAACAAGTGGAAATGTCCCCCATCGCAGTGCGATAAGGGGTAATTGGAAATACCCTCCATCCATCCATCCATGCATGTTGTGAGCATGATACCTTGAAAAACAAGTAAGGCACCAACTTCCATTTTGGTGTATGGCTACATCTAGGTGTAAAAAAAGCCCATCTATGAAATTAAGTTAAGTCAAAATTCATGATGGCTGCCACTATAAATGTACAAACGTAAACTTGGTAATTCATTCAATCTTTATTTATACAGGTTAATCCCATTGAGCCTCAGGGACCCATTTACCAGAGAGACTTGATTTTAACAGAGTGATGACAACAGCAAACAACAAAGACAATAATAGACAATCATAAAAGAAAGCATATACAAAGTAAACTGAGAAGAACAAATGCAAGAAAATTGTATGAAAAAACAAAACAAAAACAGCTAGGTTGTAAAGCAATGCAGAATACAGTACTAAAAACAGGAACTTATCTGCATTGGGTTTTCCCAGGAACTTAGCAGATGTTTAAAGCTAAACTCCCGGCAAAAAACAATGGTAATCTGGATAACTTTTAAAGAAAGCAATGTACTAACTTCCATTTTGGTGTGCCATTGTGTTTATGGGTAAAAAAGAAAAAAAGTTAATTTCAAAACTAGGTTGCCAAGTCAAAATCTGAAAGTTATGCACCATAACTCATGTTCCCTGAAGGAAGGGAACGAGGTGCAACATACTTGATATGGGAATTGCGCCCTTGCGCGCGATTACCTGAAGGAATATACTCACGCCTTTACGGCTAGGGGTGTCATCGCCGTGCCAGAGGCCCCGCCCTCTGGGTACTTAAGCGGCTTGCGCCCCTCCATCTTTCTCCAAAGTTGCACTTCACCGAGCTTTCAGCATTGAAAAGGGCCAGCTATGTTGCACCTCGTTCCCTTCCTTCAGGGAACATGAGTTATGGTGCATAACTTTCAGTTCCCTTTCAGTCTGGTCTCTCAGTGCAACATACTTGCTATGGGAACGTAATCCATTCACGCCCTTGAAATGCTCAGTAAAATGCATGCTAGAGTGAACGTCTGCCTTTGACCAGCAGGCATCCCAAGGCTACTTTCTACTGTGTGTTAGAAAGGACAGCCTGAGTGACGTCACCCGCAGTAACATCCAAACTGTAATGCTTTGCAAAAGTATTTAATGAGCTCCAATTCGCAGCAGCACAGATGTCTGCGACTGGTACACCCTTGAATAATGACCAGGAAGTGGCCAAGCCCCTAGTGGAGTGAGCATGCACTCCAGAGGGTACCTGTTGACCTTTGCTACTGTAGGCCCTTTTAATGGCCTCAGTCACCCAATGTGAGAGGCGTTGTTTTGATAGGGCTCTCCCGGTAGCAGGTGCTGCAAAGCAGACGAACAGTTGGTTTGTTTTCCTCCATTCGGCTGTTCTCTGCATGTAGGTGCGTAAAGCCCTCACTGGGCAGAGAGCCTGTAGCCTTTCCTGTTCTTGAGTGAGGACAGGAGCAGGTTAGCCTGGTTGATACCAGACCCATGTCCTTCACTTCGCTTTGGACTAGGGTCTGGCATCTCTGCCATAGACAACGATTTCTCCTGGAGATTTTTGAATGGACCAATCAGAGAACAGGAGGCAGAGTTTTGTTAGTTTAGCCTGACGAGGTCCAGGCTATCAGATAAATTGCTCAGAAACCACTCGGTGGATATTTTTTCTGCCACCAGTGTGTAATTATATGTCTTTAATTTACTGACTGTTGGCCTAGATGAAACATTTGAGATAAAATTCGATTTTTTATCATTTATTTTCGTAGCGCACCCGAGGCTGTTTGGAAAATATCAAACCGAAACTATTTAATATCCAGCAGATTTGACCATTTCGTGAATTGATTTAGGAACTGTTAAGCTCAGGAACACTTCTGATATAACGTCAGCTATGAACTATATTTTTTCTCAGCAGAGAAATAATAGTTTTTTACCTTGTTTTGATGAAAATTCGTTCGTGGCGGCAGCCATTTTGAATGACGACGTCAGTCGACATCGTTCAAAACTCCGCCTTCTGCTCTCTGATTGCTCAGGAACACTTCTGATATAACGTCAGCTATGAAATCTATTTTTTCTCAGCAGAGAAATAATAGTTTTTTACCTTGTTTTATTGAAAATTCCTTCGTGGCGGCAGCCATTTTGAATGACGACGTCAGTCGACGTCGTTCAAAACTCCGCCTTCTGTTCTCTGATTGGTCCGGTCAAAACCTACCGGAGACATCCTTGTGGATGGGAGAAATGCCAGACCCAGCAGTGAAGGGAAATGAGAATTGAGCGGAGCTGCGTAGGAATGGCGAGGGCCAGGCTAGG
>JBBPBX010035754.1:0-31878 GCA_038048925.1 Garcialebias charrua
TGGCATCGGGGCGACGGTGAAGAGATGTGCTGACAGTATTGTGCTAAGAGGCCAGGATATCATAGATGGCAAATTATTCTTTGACATGGTGTCCAACAGCTTAAGTGGTGTCAAGCTGCAATTTGTGACAAATAATGATTTTCAGTCTTATGACTCTCTCCTCCTGCAAACCCTGAAATCAATCCCAGGAACAAGAAACATTCACCAAGTGCTAGCTCAGGGGAATGTCATCCATTGCAGGGTTCTTTCATGTTTTTGCGGGGAGTCACAGGTTTGCAAGTGCTTCAGTCCAACCATTCACTCTTTTGGTGACACAACACAGGACCCAGATGTCCATAAAAGGTCAACCACTGCTAAAGTTCAGACTCCTCTGGAAATGCTGATGGAGGAAATGGAGAAGGAGCCCAGCAAGACACCTGAAGGAACAACGACCACGATAGGCCCTGGTGATGTCCAAAGTGAAGACTGGCTTGTTGTGATGTATGATGGGAAGTGGTGGCTGGCTAAAGCCTTACAAATTGACAAAGAGCACGAAGATGTACAAGTGGAATTTTTTCATCCTCATGGACCAACTCTTGGCTTCAAGAAAAAACAAGGTCGTCGGGATGTCTGCTTTGTGCCATTTTCGGATGTCCTAGTTAAGCTGGGAAAACCATCTTCACCAGTCCGCACGAGCAGCACCAGGGGTGTATACCGCATATCACCAGCTGTTATGGACTTTATTGAAGGAGAATATGTGACACGTCTATTGCCTAGGGATTAAATATACTGACTTTTCAGCAATTTAGAAAGGTATGAAATAGTTCACAATATATTTCAAAGAGTTATGCCTTGTATATTTTTGTTTACATTTATCTTCTACATTTTGATTGAAAATCGTCCTGGTTGATGACTTCAGTAAGAAAGGTATATTCTCAAAAATATTGATGTTCCTTGAAAGCTAAATATGGTTATTTCACTTTTTTTCTTCATGTCTTCACATTCTACAACATTTCAGCATTTTATTCTACTTAAATGTCATTTCAAGTTCAGTGTTTTCTTTTTACTTACTAGTTTGTCACCACCGTCAGTTCTGTGTCAACACCGTCATGTGCCGTCAACTCTGTCAGATGTAGTTTATGTTGCATTTTGTTTAAAATAATATTTATTTTGTTTCTTGATAGGCACTTGTTTGTAAATTGTCTGAATTTATCTATTTGGTGCATATGTTTTTTTTTACTAATAAATGACACTGTTCATTGTGGTGATTACTTTCAAATTTGTTTTTTGTATCGAGTGAACTGGCGTAATTAAATACAGACTAAATAAATGTTTAGATTGTGGTATGATTAATTTAAAAAACATGGACATAATTAAAAGAATTAAGGCACCACAGAGAATAAAAATATCAGTCATAAGTTCATTAAAAATAATTTTATACTTATTTATTTTTGTCTGATGGTGTTGACAAAGTTCTCTGTCAGATCCAGTAAAAATGTAATTTAAAAGAAAATGTTGCAGCTGGGAGCCTGCACCTTAACATATTTACCTTCCCAAAACATTATTTGTTATGTATGAATACATAACTTTAGGAATAAATAACATTTTTGGTGGAAGAAATTTAAAACCATTTTGTCCCTATTCTCAAGAAGCACTGATACATATAAAACAGTTTCTAGACTGAATTACCGGTAACCATGTTTTTCTTTTTTTTTACAGTTAAGACGAAGAAGTCAACACCAGAATTTATCAACTTGTGTCTTCTGGAGGAAGCACATGAGACAACAGGAAAAAAATCATTTAGGTGGATGCAGTATTTATTTTTGTGCTTTTTTCACTTCTTAGTTTTCATAATAAACATTTTATTTCTTAAGTGGTGTCATTGAACAATAATTTCCTAAACATATTTTACAATGTTAAGTGTGTACAGTATAGTGTTTGTTTAAAAACATACTGGAAGTTAAGAATATTACACAATATTATTGTGGGCGACCGTGGTGTAGTGGTAATGGCAGTCGACCCCTGATCGGAAGGTTGGAGGTTCGAATCCCGCATCCGCCCACCATGTGTTGTGTGTCCCTGGGCAAGACACTTAACCCCGAGTTGCTCCCGGTAGGTCTGGATGGCGCCTTGCAAGGCAGGCTACCACTACCGGTGTATGAATGTCTGAATGAATGGGTGGATGGCTGGTATTGTAAAGCGCTTTGGGGCTCCTCACAGGGGGCTGGAAAGCGCTATATAAATAAGCTCCATTTACCATTCAATATTTTCCATTTGCATTTGACCTTTAAAGAATCATAAGAAAAAGATTATTAGATTTGAACAGCCATCCATCCATCCATCCTTCCTGTTGTCGTGTCATGAGTAGTGCAGCAGCTTTTGCCAGGATGCACAGATGTCAACATGAACCCATCCATCCATCCATCCATCCATCCATCCTGATGTCGGGTTGTGGGTGCAGCAGCTTTTCCAAGGATGCACAGACGTCGCCGTCAACCCCGATGAAGCTGTTCTTGGATGCCCAAACGAGTTTCCTGATCAACAAACATTTAATTATTAATACTTTGTTTTTACGTTTAAAGAAACATGCTTTTAATGTTTATGGGACAGTTTAAACCAAATTATCCATTTGCATTTGACTTTGAATTAGCCCTGACAAAATATTACCGTTTAAATTTAATGAAATACAAACATTTAATATTACCTTACTGTAAAAATAGTTTAACTGATTACAGGGCAGTGTGATCAATGTGTTAAGCAATGTTAACAGGAACCTTGTGCATATATGAGAATAATCTTTATTATAAAGAAACAAAATGGAAAACACAGGGGTTTAAAACAAGCTGAAAAGTCTATAAAGTAAGATCAGAGCATTAAATAGCTCAAGGGACATTACCGCCAACAGGTGGTGAGACAAGGTTCTGCAGGGTGTTCTTCTTCTAACGTTTAGTGGTGGCTAGTAAATAGCTTGAGGTAACACTACCGCCACCACGTGGTAGGACGAGTGAGATTCTACACCCCGCCCACAGAAGGGCTGCAGATAGTGAATGGAGACAAAACCGTGCATGTGAGCCGATCCTAACTGGACCAGACCGGACCAGACTGGGCCGCTCTGGGCCGGTAGTGGAAAAGGGGCATAAAGGACAGCAAAGGAAAGGCAACAGCTGATTTAGCTATCACAATTACTGTACATGTAAAATACTGTATAAAATAGATGGACTGCGTTGTAAAGTCCAACTACAAACGATGGGGTGACCGGGCCTTTTCTGTCGTTGCACCCAGTCTCTGGAATAAGCTACCTCTGGACTTGTGCTCCATCACTCATATGGAGTTTTTTTAATCTAATCTTAAAACCTTTTTATTCAGGCAGGCTTTAAATACCTAGTAGTTCTTTGACATTCTTGTTAGGTCTTAATTGTTTTAAATTTTTAACTGGCTGTTTTTTATTGTTATTTTTGATTGTTTGTTTTATTTCTGTATTGTTCAGCACTTTGTGCACCTTCTGGCTGCTGAAAAAGGCTCTATAAATAAATATTGATTGATTGATTGATTGATTGATATATAGTGCCTTTCTATCTTATCAAGACACTCAAAGCTCTTTACAACACAATCTATGCCTTCATTTACCCATTCATACAACACTCTACTAATCTAATATCTCTACAAGACTAATCAGTGCTTTTGATCAGTGGTCCCCAACCTTTTTTGCACCACGGACCGTTTTGTTTTGTTTTGGTTTGGTTTTAAATGTTTATTCAGTTCATTTCATTTAAAAAAAACACAAATACAATTACAGATACAAATAAATAAAATACATATAAAATGAAAGGAGGCAGAAGAAGAATGATATCTTATCATATCTGCCCCTTCTTAACAAATCAATTTAAACCATCAAATTCAAGCAATAATCATAAATAATACAACAAAAACATATACATTGTCACAATTGTTCATTATAGTTAATATATATAAACTAACTTATATATATCTTGTCAACAAAATATTCTTGATCTTTTTCTTAAATAAAAATAATGATTTCTCTTTTTTAATATCACAGTCCAAACAATTCCATAAACTTATTCCCTGTATTGAAGTAGACCTACCCCTCAAACTGGTTTGAAACTTCGGTTTTACAAAAATATCCATTCCCTTCAAATTATAACAACTGTTCCTTTTTATAAAATATGCTTGAATATGTGGTGGTAGTATGTTATTCTGAGCCTTGAACATAATTAATTGAATATTGTAATCCACCAAATCATAAAACTTCAGTAATTTCATTTGATAAAACAAAATACTTGAAGGATGATAATAATGTTTTCTTGAGACAATTCTTACAGCTCTTTTTTGTAAAATGAAAATAGACCGGGTTACAGTTTTACAAGCAGTGCCCCAAACACCAACATAGTAAATTAAATGTGGCACAATAATTGTATTGTACAGCAAACATAAAGCTTTGACATTCAGCAAGTCCCTTACTTTATACAGTACTGCCATGGACTTAGATAATTTAGTTCTTACAAAGTTAACATGTTGCTTCCATGACAGTTTATCATCAATAACTACTCCTAGGAACCTTACTTCATTCACTCTGCTTATTTCAACACCATCAATTGTGAAGGGAAAATCCACAGTGACATTTATTTTTACTAAATATCATATAATTAGTTTTTTCAACATTCAAAGATAACTTATTTAATTTAAACCAAGTTTGTATTTTAGCAAACTCACTCTTCATTAATTCAAACATCTGATTTAAGTCTCCACCCGAACAAAAGAAGGTAGTGTCGTCAGCAAACAAAACACGATTTAGGATATCAGACACCTTGATTAAATAATTTATATATAAAATAAACAACTTAGGTCCTAGTACTGATCCTTGAGGAACACCATTTGAAATATTACACAGATGAGATCTAACATCATCAATCTGTACAAACTGTTTTCTTCCTGTCAAATAACTTGATATCCATTGTAGAGCTGGACCTCTAATACCGTATTGTTCCAATTTTTCTAGTAAAATAGTGTGGTCAATGGTGTCAAAAGCCTTTTTTAAATCCACAAATAAACTTATACAATATTGTTTATTATCTACCGCAGTAGTAACATGTTCCATCAACTCCATAAGTGCTAATGATGTTGAATTATTAGATCTAAAACCATACTGACTATTACTTAAGATATCATTTTTATCAAGAAATTTGTCCAGTCTGGACACAAACAATTTTTCAAGTATTTTAGAAAACTGAGGCAACAAAGATATTGGTCTATAATTATTAAATAAACATTTAACACCATTTTTGAATAGTGGAACCACCCTTGCTATCTTCATTCTATCAGGAAATATCCCTTTTGAAAATGATAAATTACAGATATATGCAAATGGATCAATAACATGACTCATTATCTCCTTCACAACCATCATATTCATATATTCACAATCTTTAGATCTTTTATCAGCAGATTTTTCAACTACCTTCATTATTTCTTCTTTAGTAGTTCCAGTTAGAAACATACTATTAACACAACCACTGATTAAATAACTCACATTTTTGTCCACTTTAGGAATTGAAGTTGCAAGATTAGATCCAACATTCACAAAATAATTATTAAATCCATCAGCAATTTCCTTATTATCATAAATGTCCATATTATTTTCCACAAAATGTTGTGACAAGCCCGTATTACCCTTATGTTTATTTTGAACATTGTTAATTACTCGCCATGTCATCCTCATATCACCACTACTTTTATGTAATAATTGACTATAATATCCCCTCTTATGTTTTCTACTATACCTACTAATTTATTTTTGTACCTTTTGTATTTCTCTTCAGCTTCAGGGGTTCTTGATTTCAAAAAAACATGAATAAAGAAGATTCTTCTTTTTACATGCGTTCCTTAAGCCACTGGTCATCCAAGGATGGTCAACTGTTTTTTTCTTAATGAAATTTTGTTGCACACAACTTTTTTCAAACAAAACTCCCAGAATACTCATAATTTTATCATAAGATGTGTTCACATCATCAATGTATACTTCTTCCCAATTTTGTTTGTCCAAGTCATCTTTAAGTTTATCTAATGCTTTTTTTGATGTATTTATTATTTTAGACCATCTTTTATTTATTTTTAGTATACTATCATTACATTTGTAAATAGCAAAAACTGATAAATGATCACTGATATCAGTCATCAAAATACCACTTATCACATCACCATCTGTTATGTTTGTGAATATGTTATCAATTATTGTAGCACTTTCAGTTGTAATTCTAGTTGGATTTAAAAATTAGCGGATATAAATTTAAACTATACATTGATCCATGAATATACTAATGTTATTAGACTCTGTTTTATTTGCCAAATCAATATTGAAGTCACCACATAAAAAACTCTTTTGTTTCTGCTCTTAACTAGTAACTCCAACATTTTATCAGTAAATATCTCTATTTTTGAACATGGTGATCGATAAACACAACTTATTACAATGTTTTTACCATATTTATTAATTATTTCTATTGTGATCATTTCCATCATATTGTCAACTACAATTGACCTTTCTGTAAGTAATTTACATTTTATTTCCTTATTTATGAATAAAGCCACTCCTCCACCTCTTTTTTTTAATTTTTTTTCTATTGTAATTCATATCCTTCAATATATATATAGTTTATATTTTCATCATTAAGCCACGTCTCAGATAGTGCTATTATTTTGAAAGTTTTATTAAATTTTGTTAGGTTATCTAGTATGTGGGATATATTTGCATTAATACTTCTGCAGTTAAGGTGAATAATAGAAAGATCTTCATCAGTCATGTTTACATCATTAAACTGTTCTACATTGTAATAACTATTGTTTATGTTTATGTTTATTAAATTTGTTCATTTTTTTTACAAAAGAAACAATACAAGACAATCTCATAAATGATAGTGTACAAAATAAAAAAAAATGAAAGGTAGCAGAAAGAAGAATAAATCTTATTATATCTGCCCCTTACTTCCAACAATCAGATTAAACAACAATAATCAACCATGTAAACAATAATAATCTTCAACCAACTTTTTCCAACAATCAGATTAAACAATAATAATCTTCAACCAACAGTACAAAATGACTAACTCTTTCTAATTTTCTAACTAATACAATACACATTACGCTATTTCATATATATTTTTTAACACATTTGTTTTGATCATTTTTTAAATGTAAACATTGACTTGGCATTTTTAACTACATTCTCCAAGCCATTCCATAATCTAATTCCCTGGATTGAGGTAGAACGTCCCTTCAAACTAGTTCTGAATTGTGGTTTTACAAACAACTCTGTCCCCTTAAGATTATAACAACTTTGTCTTTTAACAAAGTGCATTTGGATATTTAAAGGTAATGCATTATTTTGAGCCCTATACATAACTGATAAAATATTATAGTCTACCAAATCATGGAACTTCAATAACTTTAGTTGATAAAATAATGTACTTGATGGATGACGGTAATGTTTTCTAGTGATAATTCTTACAGCTCTTTTCTGTAATACAAAAATAGGCTTTGTGATTGTTTTACACGCATTCCCCCAAACATCAATACAATAGATTAAGTGTGGAACAATGATTGTGTTATACAACAAATACAGAGCTTTATCATTCAATAGGTCTCTGACTTTGTACAGTACTGCTATCGATTTAGCTATTTTTATTCTTACAGAATTTATGTGTTGTTTCCATGTCAGTTTGTCATCAATGATAACACCCAAAAACTTCACCTCACTCACTCTACAAATCTCAACATCCTCAATTTTGAGTGGAACATCAACAGTTTTCTTTTTATTACCGAATATCATGTAATTAGTTTTTTCTAGATTTAATGATAATTTATTTATTTTAAACCAAGTTTGTATCTTGACAAATTCTGTCTTTATCAATTCCAACATTTGTTCTATATCTTCACCTAAACAGAAAAAAGTGGTATCATCAGCAAAAAGTACACATTTAAGGAGTCCTGACACATTTACCAAGTCATTCACATATAAAATAAAAAGCTTTGGTCCAAGTACAGAGCCTTGGGGAACTCCACATGTGATATTACAGAGGTCAGATCTTACATCATTTATTTGTACAAATTGTTTCCTATCTTTTAAGTAGCTAGATACCCACTGTAATGCTGGTCCTCTAATACCATATTTGTTCAGTTTTTCAAGGAGAATGGTGTGATCAATAGTATCAAATGCTTTTTTTAAATCAACAAAAATACTGATACAATATTGTTTTTGATCGACAGCAGTAGTTATTTGTTCCATTAATTCCATGAGAGCCATTGATGTAGAGTTTTTTTTATCTAAACCCATACTGACTGTTGCTTAGAATATTTTGTTTATCTATAAATTGATCTAGTCTGTTTACAAATAGTTTTTCAAGAATTTTTGAAAACTGTGGTAACAAGGATATAGGTCTATAATTGTTGAATACACATTTATCACCATTTTTAAAAAGAGGAACGACCTTAGCTACTTTCATATTATCTGGAAATATTCCTGTTGAAAATGATAAGTTACATATGTATGTGAACGGCTCAATAACATGGCTCATTATGTCCTTCACAAACATCATATCCATGTCCACCCAGTCTTTCGATCTCTTGTCTGTAAGATGTTTTACTACATTCATTATTTCCTCTTTGTTAGTTCCATTTAGAAAAATACTATTTGCACAACCTGTAATTGAGTGGATCACATTTTTATCTACTTTTGGTATCTTAGCTGCAAGGCTTGATCCAACATTCACAAAATATTGATTAAATCCATTTACAATTTCATTTTCATCATGAATTTCATCGTTGTCTTTTACAAAATATTTTGAAATACCAGTTTTTGCTTTATGATTCTTCAGGACACTATTCATTACTCGCCATGTTGCTTTCATATCACCATTATTTTATCTAATAATTTACTATAATATTCTTTCTTATGTTTATTTACTGTCATTATTAGATGGAAAAAAATTACGATCTATCTCTTCGTCAACATTGTATATTTTAAATTCAGAATCATCATGCGTCATGATGAATCACAGTATTTGTTCATCAGGCCATTACTCATTAAAATTTTTCCAGTTCGTTCACGTCTTGTATCATTTTTGCTGGCGATCCTTCCTTCACTCTAATCCAGATTTTTCCATTCCTTGTCCACGTTTGGCTGCCATGCGGACGTACAGGTGAACGTCGTTAACGTCGCGTTGCACGGGACGTTTAATTTACTCAAATAATCAATCAAGCAAGTTGTCATCAAAATGATACAGAGTCACACTTAATCTGTGAATTGAACTTGCTCTGCTGCTCGTGTGAGTTTAAAACTTCGTCTTTGGCTTAATGGACTAACAAGCCGTGGGACCGGATTGTTTGGTCATTAGCCTTCCAGGCGGTGTCGCTGGCTAGCGACCTACCTTTGGGAGCCTGCTGGAGCTGGCTGCTCTTTGGCTGTTGGTCCGGGGTCCGTTGCTGCTGCGGGGAGGAGAGGCGTCGGTGTCGAGGACAAGCGTCGGTGGAGCTACGTTCCAGTTTTGGGACGAATTCGAGCCGTGGATCCGGGGGGAGTCTGAGCCGGCGAGTTTCTATTTCCTGGTTTAAAGGTGCGGAGGACGCCGGTCTGCGGGGGGAGTCTGAGCCGGCAAGTTTCTATTTTCTGGTTCAAAGGTGTGGAGGACGCCGGTCTGCGGGGGGAGTCTGAGCCGGCGAGTTTCTATTTCCTGGTTTAAAGGTGCGGAGGACGCCGGTCTGCGGTGGAGATCGAGGGCTGGTGGATTAGGCTAAAGGCTAACTGCTAAAGGCTGAAGACTTCATAAACCAAGACCAACGGGCGAGTGTCATATTTTGTGAGTACAGAAATGGCAAAATCTAAAACAAAAAAACAGGATCTGTTGGAGACTAACACGGATGATTTGGAGGAGATAAAAAAATCTCTGAACTTTATGAGTGAAGAGCTCAGGAACGTATCAACCCAACAGAAACTTCTGCTGGATGAAGTGAAACAATTAAGATTACAAATAAATTTGAAGGATAAAAATTTTTTGGAACTTGAACATAGAGTGGAGGAACTGGAAATAAACGCAAGACAAGACAATCTCGTAATATCCGGTCTTGTGATTAAAACTCGTTCAGACAAAAAGACCACTACCAGTGATGGAACTGCTGAAAATGCGTCTTCACAGGAACAGCGATCTTTGGAAGAGCAAGTTGTGACTTTTTTACAAAATAAGAAAATAGAAATTAATTCTGAAGACATATCTTTGTGTCATACCTTGCCTAACAAAGTTGAAAAATCCAAACCGGTTATCGTTGTAAAATTTATTAGTAGAAAAGCTAGAAATACAGTAATCATGCAAGCAAATAAACTCAAGGGAACAAATGTTTTTATAAACGAACATTTGACAAAAAATAATAGAATTATTGCACGCGAAGCAAGAGTGTTAATTTAGATAACAAGGCAGATCCTAATAATATCAGTATTTTTTTAAACTCAATGTATAGTTTATATTTATATCCGTTAATATCAAATCCGACAAGAATTACCATCCAAAGTGCAACATTAATTGACAATATATTCATAAACATAACAGATGGGGAGGTGATAAGTGGTATATTGATGATGGATATCAGTGATCATTTACCGGTTTTCTCAATTTACAAAATTGATGATAGTAAACCAACAATTAAAAGAAAACATAATATAATACATACATTAAAAAAAGCATTAGACAAATTCAAAGAAGATCTAGACATACAAAAATGGGATGAAGTTTATGTTGATGATGTAAACAAATCTTACGATGAATTTATGAGGATCCTTGAAAATTTGTTTAAAAAATTGTCTGCGAAAAATCTACATTAAGGATAAAAAAGTTGATCATCCTTGGATGACTAATGGATTAAAGAATGCATGTAAAAAAAGAATAATCTATATTCACGTTTCTTAAAGTCTAGAACACAAGATGCTGAAGAAAAATACAAAAAGTACAAAAATAAGTTAGTAGGGATTATAAGAAAACACAAGAGGGAATACTATAGTCAATTATTACATAAATGCAGTGGTGATATGAGGGCGACATGGAGAGTAATTAACAGTGTTCTAAATAAACATAAGGGCAACATGGGATTGTCACAACATTTTGTGGAAAAGAATGTAGAAATTCATGATGACAAAGAAATTGTAAATGGTTTCAATAATTATTTTGTAAATGTGGGATCTAATCTTGCAACCTCAATTCCTAAAATGGATGAAAACGTGAGTTATTTAATCAGTGGTTGTGTAAACAGTATGTTTCTAAATGGAACCACTAAAGAAGAAATAATGAAGGTTGTTGGTCAATTTACTGATAAAAGATCTAAAGACTGTGATGATTTGGATATGATGGTTGTGAAGGAGATAATAAGTCATATTATAGAGCCATTTACACACATCTGTAATTTATCACTTTCTAAAGGTATATTCCCTGAAAAAATGAAAATTGCAAAGGTGGTTCCAATTTTTAAAAATGGGGAGAAATGTTTATTTAATAATTATAGACCTGTTTCTTTGTTGCCACAGTTTTCAAAAATCCTTGAAAAATTATTTGTGTCCAGATTGGACAAGTTTCTTGATAAAAACAATATCTTGAGTAATAGTCAGTATGGTTTTAGATCAAATAATTCGACAAGTTTGGCTCTTATGGAACTGATAGAAGAGGTTACTTCAGCAATAGATGATAAGCAGTATTGTATGGGTCTGTTTGTTGATTTGAGAAAGGCTTTTGACACCATTGACCACACCATTTTACTTGAAAAATTGCAACAGTACGGTATTAGAGGTCTAGCCATACAGTGGATATCTAGTTATTTGAAGGGCAGAAAACAGTTTGTACAAATTGATGATGTGAGATCTCAACTATGCAGTATTTCGTGTGGAGTACCACAAGGTTCAGTGCTTGGCCCTAAGTTGTTTATTTTATATGTAAATGATTTAATTAAGGTGTCTGGGATTCTAAGGTGTGTTTTATTTGCAGATGACACTACTTTTTTATGCTCGGGTAGAGACTTGAATCAGACGTTTGAATTAATGAAGATGGAGTTTGACAAAATTCAAACTTGGTTTAAATTAAACAAGTTATCACTGAACGTGGAAAAAACTAATTATATGATATTTAGTAAAAAAAGTCAACTATGGATTTTCTTTTCAAGATTGATGGTGTGGAGATACAAAGAGTGAATGAAGTAAAGTTTTTGGGTGTAATTATCGATGATAAATTGTCATGGAAAAAACATATTAATTTTGTAAGAACTAAAATGTCTAAGTCCATGGCAGTACTATATAAAACGAGGGACTTACTGACAGACAAGGCTTTGTGTTTACTGTATAATACAATTGTTGTGCCAAATTTAATTTATTGTATTGGTGTCTGGGGTACAGCTTGTAAAACTGTAACCAAATCTATTTTTATTTTACAAAAAAGAGCTGTAAGAATTATCTCAAGAAAACATTATTGTCATCCTTCAAGTATTTTATTTTATCAACTGAAATTACTCAAGTTTTATGATTTGGTGGACTACTTTATTCTATTACTAATGTACAGGGCTCAGAATCACAATTTACCATCGAACGTACAAGCGTATTTTGTAAAAAGGAGCAGTTGCTATAATTTAAAAGGAACTGATATTTTTGTTAAGCCAAAGTTTAGAACAAGTTTGCGGGGTAGGTCTACTTTAATGAGGGGAAAGAAAAGGATAAAGAATATAATGCTGACGAGATACATTTAAGTTAGTTAATATTAGCGAAAACAATAAAGAATAATTGTGATATGTTTTGGGTTTTGTTGTATTATTTGTGATTATTGCTTGAATTGATTGTTTGAATTGATTTCGTTAAGAAGGGGCAGAACTGATAAGATTTAATTCTTCTTCTGCCGCCTTTCATTTTATAGGTATTTTATATTGTTTTTTTCTCTTGAAATTGTATTGTTTTTAATGGAAATGAAATGAATAAGCAAACAAACAAACAAGCGTAGATACAATCTTTTTCTGTTTCCTTAGCAACCTTGCCTCGCGTGCAATAATTCCATTTCTTTTTGTCAAATGTTCATTTATAAAAACATTTGTTCCCCTAAGTTTTTTTTGCTTGCATGAGTACAGTATTTCTTGATTTTCTGCTGATGAATTTTACAACAACAACAACCGGTTTGAATTTATCTGATTTGCTTGGTAAGGTATGACACAGAGAAATATCTTCATGATGTATGTCTATTGCTTTGTTTTGTAGAAACGATACCACTTGTTGTTCTAAAGTTTTTTGCTCCTGTGGTGATGCATCCTCAGGGATTCCTTCATCGGAAGTGTTCTTTGAACGAATTTTAATTTCCAGACCAGTGATAACGAGGTTGTCTTGTCTAGAGTTCTGCTCTAAATCATCAAGCCGTTGCTCAAGTGCCATGATTTTTTAAATCTTTCAAGTCTATCTGAAGTTTCAATTGTTTGACTTCTTCAAACAAACCCATTAAAAGTTTCAGTTGCGTTGACAAATTCGAGATTTCTGAACTCATAAAGTTCAGTGATTTTTTAATGTCGTCCGTTGTCAGAGTTAGACTCCAGTAGATCTTGTTTTTTTAGTTTAGATTTTGCCATTACTCACGAAGAGAACCGCCAGCCCGATGGCCGCGGTTTAGCAACTCGATTAGCCGCTAGCCATTAACCGTTAGCCCAGCTCCAGCGACGACAGTCTCCCACACGTCGTACCTCGTCCTGCTAGCCGCTAGCCATCAGCCGCCAGCCCAGCTCCAGCGACGACAGTCTCCCACACCGTCGTACCTCGTCCTGCTAGCCACTAGCCGCCAACCCAGCTCCAGCTACGACAGTCTCCCCACACGTCCCACCTCGTCCCGCCAGCCGAGAGCCGCCTTCAGACCACGGAGCTGACCAGCCCCACGACTCCACCAGAGTCAGGCATCAGCCGCACCTACGACCTCCGGAGCACGATCTCGCGGCCCCAGATTCTCCCAGGATCCACACCCCGCAACTGGAACGCAGCTCCAGCGATGATAGTCTCCCACACTGCCGCGCCCCGTCCAGCAGCAGCCGACCCAGGCTCAACAGCAGAAAACAACGAGGTCCACCAGGCTCCCAAAGGTAGGCCGCTTGCTAGCGACCACCGCCCAAAGGGCTAATGGAAAGGCTAACCCCGAAAGGGCTAAAGACCACAATCGGGTCCCTCGGCTTGACAGTCCGATGAGCCAAGGATAAAAAACACCTACGGAGTAAGTCCTATAATTTTAGATTAATTGTGACCCAATATTTTTATGCTTGAAGTCGATTATTTAGTTGAAATGGTAATCACGTGCAGCATGACGTTCACATAGATGTTTGCACGGCAGCCATCTTGCTGTGAGATGGCTGCCGGAGGTTTAATGTCAGACTATATTTTCACGGAGTGGTGTTGGGGGTTGGGGGTGGGGGTGGGGGTGGAGTCTCACAGTCCTACCACAGATAATTTTGGATAAAATAGATGCCATTTCCTACAGTCTCGTATATTTTACAAAGGTTTATTACAGTATCTAAAAAAGCTAAGTTTGGTCCTTTGGACATTCAACAAAACAAAACAAAACAAAGCAAAATAAAAAACTACTGTAGAAACTCTGATCATTCTCAATCAGGTCATCTGGACAGTTTCTGTCAGTTTCAGAAACTGTCCAGATGGCCTGATTGAGAATGATCAGATTTGATACCTGGATTATTGAGTATGAACTTTCTTGTTTCTTCTTACTGTAGAAACGTTTCGTCTTTCGTCCGAAAGACTTCCTCAGTCTGAGAAGCTGTATTCAGCTCAGTCTTATATATAGCACCCCCTCACAGTGTTACACAACCAGTTTGCTGATGACAGCCGAAACCAGCTGCTCACATGATCAAGGAGGACCATCAGCCTGACGATGGATCATTAGCACCCTGATGGTTGTTTGCTATTCACAGAGGGCTGAGTGATACTAGCAATAACAGCATTGTAAGAGGGGGACAGTTGAACCCGGAGGCCTCCACCTCTGTTTAATGATGGACGGTTTCTTTTCACAAAGATGGCCTCCTTTACTCCTCTCTCAAACCATTGTTCCTCTCTATCAAGGATGTGAACATCTTCATCCCTGAAAGAGTGACCGCTGGCCTGGAGATTTCAGGGATGAATCAGGGTGCTAACGATCCATCGTTAGGATGATGATCCTCCTTGATCATGTGAGCAGTTGGTTTCGGCTGTCATCAGCAAACTGGTGGATCCACTGTGAGAGGGTGCTATTTATAAGACTGAGCTGAATACAGCATCTCAGACTGAGGAAGTCTTTCGGACGAAAGACGAAACGTTTCTACAGTTTTTTTTGTTGTTGTTTTTTTTTTTTTTTTTTTGAATGTCCAGAGGACTAGACTTAGCTTTTTTAGATTTTTCTACCTGGATTATTGAGCATGCATCAGGGTTTATTACAGTAGATTAACATGAAACAAAAGATGTAAACTCATTATTGAAATGACTGCGAAGCTGCAGCTCTGCAGGTAAAGGGCTTTCACTTCAGGACAAATGGAGGTCGCTGATTTGTCAGTTGCTTAATTGTCAGTTATTATCATAAACATTAAAAGAAACAAACATTTGAAATATAGCAGTCTGTGTGTAAAGAACAAGTTTCACTTTTTGAACAGAATTACTGAAATAAAAACGTTTTCACAATATTATAATTTTATGACTAGCACCTGTATTTCAAGTGTACTTTTAATCACTTTATGTGTGATTTATAAGTGTATTAAGTACAGGATAATTTCTCATTTACTTAGTATATCCTATACTAATTCAGCTGTGCCTCATCCTCCTCCCTGCTCCGCAGTGATTCACACATCAGTACACAAAAGCGCAGGAACTATGCATAGTGCAAAACTTTAAATATACAGGTAGTCCTCGGATTACGACGGCTTCGACCTACGACGTTTTGCGGTTACGAACGCCCTTCCATTGAAAAGCATTGTACGAGTTACGCGGTTTATGCGCCTTTACACCAAAAAATATGGTACTGAAACTCAATATTTACAGGAGGGAAGGGGAAGTAGCCTGACACACTCAGTGGAAACTTACAGGAGGGAGAGGGCTTACAGGAGGGAGGGGGGAGGGAGAGTAGCTTGACGGACGGAAACTTACAGGAGACCTCATTGTTTACAGGCAGACTGGAGCAGAGGAGGTTAGGAGGGCTAATATGCTAACAGACCTTACTGTAAAACTCTGGACCGCGCGTGGAAAAGTACAGAATACCTTATTGTTTGGAGCGGAGGTTTACTAGCCAGAGAGGCTACAGCTAAGCAACAAGCTAATGCTATGGACCGCGTGAAGCAGCAGGAAGCTGCAGAGCTCGGAGGTGCAACAAGCTAACATGCTAACAGACGGAGGAAGAATTCACTAGCATACCAGTAGGTTATTAACTCTTTTTTTCCTTCATTATGGGTCCTAAATGTATGTTGTTTTTGATAGTGCTTGTTAATATACAGTACGGTATGTATGAGGTGCCGTTTGGACGTATTTTCCGACTTACGACAAAATCCGAGTTACGAACGGGCGTAGGAACGGAACTACGTCGTAACTCGTGGACCACCTGTATTTGTGTTTTTTAATAAAATTGCCCATGACTTTGAACTTTTAGTGTAAGGACGGTGCCCTCTGCTGGGCCTTCCTTGTCTGTTCTTCTTTTTTGTCTCTTGTTAATCATCCCCGATCTGTTTCGTCCTTGTCTCATGCCCAGGTGTTTGTAATCTGTCTCGTCTTGTCTGTGTGTTTATAAACCCTGGTCTGTGACTTAGTCCTTGTCGGCGCATCGTTGGGTATCCTTCTGTGTCCCTCACATCTCTATTCCTGTAAGTATTTTTGCTGCCTCGCCAGTTGTTAATTTATGTAGTTAAAATATTTATTTTATATCACTTCTTGGCCTCCTCGAGTTCTGTCTGCATATGGTTTTATTCCTGTTCAACTCTGCCTGAATTCCTGACAGTATGCACCAACCAAAACCAAAACCTAGCAGACAGAAATTCTCACTTACTTGTCCTCTCAAGCCCACGCAGATGGAGGAAACGTGTTCTGCTGCAGCGGTTTCCAGATCCGACCGTGCCAGCACAAGAAGACTTCTGCCAGGAGATGGAGATTCTGCTTTCTCCCCTCCTGGTCCTCGAAGAGGAGAGAAGGTCCTAGCTCCGGATGGGCCGCCTGACCCGTGAGTCCAGTCCCTCCTCATCACCGACTCCGTGCAACTATTTGGGGTGGACATCGGGAGAAGACGCAGAAATGGAGAACGAGCTCTGCTCCATTCCTGTCCCTCTTCCTTGTCGCTGCCGCCTAAGCAGCAGAAACCGAACCTGGAAGCGGTCTAAGGTGCTCGTCCCGACACCTTCTACATATCCAACTCAACTCGGCAGAATCAAGCTTCCTGAGGTCAGTCCCAGCATCTCCACGGGGGCGGGTCCTGTCGCCTCACCTTCCAGGTTTCTGGTGGGGGTGGACCTTGGCCTTTCACCTTCACACAGAGTTTCCACAAGACTCAGTCCTGTAACCTCTCACTCCTCCTCCCTGTTCTTCTAGAGACCAGATGAAGGTGGGCCAACCCGTAAATCAGTCAGCACAACAATATCACATCTCTCCAGCAGAGGTCACCCAGGAAGTTCTTCAGGGGTGGTAGATATCCCTCACATAAATCACATGAATTCCAATCTTCAAAAACTGTTTTCTTCAGTTAAAAGTAACCAGGACTATTCAAACCTATTCCTCACTTTAGCTGAAAAACTGTTATTGTCTGTACCTGGTCTTAAATCCATTCCCTCAAATCACCATATCCTAATGGAAATGCAATCCATCTGAGAACAAGCCCTAGTTTCAAGTTCAGATCCTATTCTGGTCTCTTCCTCAATCTCTCCAGCACCTGAGTTCTCTCCAGCACCTGCAAGGTCCTGTTCCGAGGGGGTCCTGGATGATGTCCCTCACGTCTCCTGTGTTGATGGAGTCCCTGAGCCAAAGGAGGAGTCCTGGCCTGTTTCTGGACCACGCCGTCGCCGCCAGGGCAGAGGTCGATGGCAGAAAGGACCTACTGACAACCCTAGTTCAAGAGGCTGACTCTTTGGCTGCAGACTCCTCACCTGACTCTTCGGCTGCAGACTCCTCGCCTGTCTCTTCGGCTGCAGACTCCTCACCTGACTCTTCGGCTGCAGACTCCTCACCTGACTCTTCGGCTGCAGACTCCTCGCCTGGCTCTTCAGCTCCTGGTTCTGGCTCTTCAGCTCCTGGTTCTGTCTCTTCGGCTCTTGGTCCTTGCTCTTCAGCTCCTGGTCCTGGCTCTTCGGCTCCTGGTCCTGGCTCTTCGGCTCCTGGCTCTTCGGCTGCTGGTTCTGGCTCTTCTGCTCTTGGTTCTGGCTCTTCGGCTATTAGTTCTGGCTCTTCGGCTCTTGGTTCTGGCTCTTCGGCTCCTGGTTCTGGCTCTTCGGCTCCTGGTTCTGGCTCTTTGGCTCCTGGTTCTGGCTCTTCGGCTCCTGGTTCGTCCGACAAAGATTCCTCCTCTACCACCGAAGATTCTACCTCTACCGCCGATGATTCCGCCTCTACCATCGAAGATTCCACCTCTAAGGCTGAAGATTCCGCCTCTAAGGCCGAAGATTCCGCCTCTACCGCCGAAGATTCTGCCTCTACAGCCAAAGATTCCGCCTCTACCGCCAAAGATCCTGACTCTCCAGTATCTCCAGTGTCTCACGCGCCTCCGGAGGGCGCTAAGTCTCCAGCGTTTCCAGTGTCTCCAGCAGCTGCGTAGGACGCTACGTCTCCAACGTCTCTAGCATCTCCGGAGGGCGCTACGTCTCCAACGTCTCCAGTGTCTCCAGTGTCTCCAGCATCTCTGGAGGGCGCTACGTCTCCAACGTCTCCAGTGTCTCTGGAGGGCGCTACATCTCCACCGTCTCCAGAAGGCGCTAAGTCTCCAGTGTCTCCAGCTTCTCCGGAGGACGCTACATCTCCAGTGTCTCCAGCGTCTCCAGAGGGTGCTATGTCTCCAGTGTCTCCGGAGGGCACTACGTCTTCAGTGTATCCAGCCTCTCTGGAGGATGCTAAGTCTCCAGTGTCTCCAGTGTCTCCAGAGGGCGCTATGTCTCCAACGTCTCTAGTGTCTCCAGAGAGCTCTACGTCTCCAGTGTCTCCAGCGTCACCGGAGGGCTTTGTGGAGGGCGCTATGTCTCCAGAGGGCTCTACAGAGGGCGCTATGTCTCCAAAATCTCCAGAGGGCTCTATTTGTCCAGAGGGCTCTACGTCTCCAGAGAGCTTTACATCTCCAGAGGGCTCTACGTCTCCAACGTCTGCAGAGGGCTTTACATCTCCAAAGGACGCTGCACCTCCAGCATCTCATGCGCCTTCAGTCACCTCAACGTCCACAGAGGGTCCTCGCTCTGCCGACGCCTCAACTTCCACAGAGGGTCCTCACTCTGCCAACAACACAACGTCCACAGAGGGTCCTCACTCCGCCGACGCCACAACGTCCACAGAGGGTCCTCGCTCCGCCTATGCCACAACGTCCACCATGGGTCCTCGCGCCGCAGACACCACAACGCCCACTGTGGGTCCTCGCTCTGCCGATGCCACAACATCCACCGTGGGTCCCTGGTTTGCTAACGCCACAACGTCTCCTCTGATAGGTTAAACGTCTCCAGAGGCCCCTCGACTCTCCTCGCCGCCTGCTGCAGAGACTCAACCATCCTCATTACCGCCTGCTGCAAAGGCTCCACCATCCTCCTCACCGCCTTTCTTCAGAGGCTCCACCGTCCTCCTCACCGCCAGCTGCAGAGGCTCCTTAGCCCATCTCGTTGCCAGCTACAGAGAATCCTCAGCCCATTTCGTCGCCAGCTGCAGATTTTCCTCATCCCTCCATGCCAGCGGCTCCCCAGTAGTCCCTACAACCACTGTCTCCATGTCTCAGAGTTCCACGTTGTCTGCTGCAGAGGCTCCTTGGCTCCCCGCGTCACCTACGATAGCTTTCCAGGTTGCCTGTTGCAGCCCCTGAGGTTCCTGAACTGGCTCCTTGTGAACTGGCTCCTCGTGCTGGACGGCCTCAAGGCCGCCCCCCTGAACTGGCTCCTTGTGCTTAAAGGCCTCCCGGCCGTCCCCCTGAACTGGCTCCTTGTGCTGGACGGCCTCCTGGTCATCCCCCTAAACTAGCTCCTCGTGCTGGACGGCCTCACGGCCGTTCCCCCTGAACTGGCTCCTTGTGCTTCAAGGCCTCCCGGCCGTCCCCCTGAACTGGCTCCTCATGCTGGACGGCCTCAAGGCCGCCCCCCCTCAATTGGCTCCTCATGCTAGATGGCCCTGAACTGGCTCCTCGTACTGGACGACCTCCCGGCTAACCCCTTGAACTTTTGATATTTTCTTGTGTTTAGTCTTTTATGTTTAGTTCCCACAGTTTTTCTTAGCTTTAGTCTTTGTGTTTAGTTGTGTTTATTCCCAGGCCTTGTCCTGTCGGTTTTTGGTTTCTTGCCCTTGTGTTTTCCTTGTGTCCCCTTTGTCTTCCTCATACCCTCCATCCTTGCAGATCCTCCCTCCGCCCGCCCTAGTTTTTTTGTGTGTGTGTAGGAGGTGTTCTGGGGATGCCTAGGGGTGTCTTTGGGGGGGATGCACTGTAAGGATTGTGCCCTCTGCTGGGCTTTCCTTGTCTGTTCTCCTTTTTTGTCTCTTGTTAATCATCCCCAATCTGTTTTGTCCTTGTCTCATGCCCAGGTGTTTGTAACCTGTCTTGTCTGTGTGTATATAAACCCTGGTCTATGTCTTAGTCCTTGTCGGTGCATCATTGGGTATCCTCCTGTGTCCCTCATGTCTCTATTCCTGTAAGTGTTTTTGCTATCTCGCCAGCTGTTAATTTATATCATTAAAATATTGATTTTTATATAACTTCTTGGACTCCTCCAGTTCTGTCTGCATATGGGTTTATTTCTGTTCAGCTCCACCTAATTCCTGACATTTAGGGGCAGATAATGTTTTTAAAGAGCAGAAACAGAAATACGAAGGAACAGCTATGATGTGAATTCAAAAAAGTTCAAGACAAAACGTACTCTGGTGTTATATTAAGAAGCTTTATTTAAAATTATAGTTTAGTTAATAGTTTTACAGTCACTCTTTGTTAGGCGGGTTGAAAAATATGCAGTGTAATCCTTCAAATGCACAGACACAGCCGCATGCCTGTCTGCTCTGGACCACACAGCTAAATGACTCCAACCCGAACCGACAATGTAGAACCAACCTGCGCATGCGCCTGACAGAAACTGAAACGTACCGCTTGTGTATGTTGACCAGCATCAAGAGTGAGTCATTGGCAGATGTGGTGGAGAGAACCAATTATTTTTCAAAACAAAATGTTTTTTTTATATTTTGTGCGGCCCGGTACAAATGGACCCACGGCCCGGTACCAGTTCGCTGCCTGGTGTTTGGGGACCACTGCTTTAGATCACATTCATACACCGATGGAACATACATCGGAGGCAATTAATGGGTCAGTGTCTTGCCCAGAGACACTTCAGCATGTGACTGCTACTGGAATCAAACACCCAACTCTCCTACTGGAGGACAAGTGCTCTAACCACTCAGCCACAGCTGCTCCCAATATATATATTACATATATATTGCCCTCATATTGTAGGATTCCTGGTTTCTCCCTGTTTTTGTCTCTCCCACTCTCTCCACAGCACACTTCTAATTGTCCTGATGAGACCCACCTGTTGCTGCCTGATGAGGACTGATTCTGGTGGCCTACTTAAGCAGTAGCTGGACACCTCTTCCGTGCTAGGACAACTTCTGCCTATGGGACTTCCATGTCCTGCTTCTCTGAAGTCCTTCCACGGGCTTCTTCCAGCACTTTCGGGTGCACCTGCAGGAACACCAAGAGTCCAGTCTCATAAGTGGTTCTACAAATACTGGGTCTACCTGTTCCTCTCTCTACCGCTCCTCACCTGCACTATCTCGTCATTGAAACCAGGACCTCAACTCTCCTCTGGTTCTTTCTCCTGAAAACTACAAGTAAGACAATTCCAATTACTTCAAGATTCAAGCATCAAAACAACAAGATTGGATACTCACCTCTACTCCCTTCTCTTCCAGCTTTTTCCCTCCAACTGCACCTGTAAATAAAGAACACTTATTTTTGTATACCTGGTTGTTGTGTACTCTTTCTCGGTCTGCCACTTCGGGGTCCTACAAACGACACCATGATAGTTTGTCCCAGCCAAACTGACCCCTCTGGCACGACTGGGGAAGAACCACTTCAACCAGGTAGTAGTCAGGGGAGAGACTCTCTAACTCTGGCCTTACAACAGGTTCTGAAACAGCAAGAAATAATGCAGGATAATCTCCTTAAACTAGGTAGTATGGTTTTTTCTCTCCAACAAAGGACAAACAATAATCCCTCTTCTTCTCCCAAACAGCCTAAAACCATGGACCCCACAGGAACCGGACACATTCAACATGTCAAAGAACCTGATATCAAGCCTTCAGAGTTGTTTGAGGGTGACACAAGAAAGTGTGGGGGCTTTCTGCTTCAGTGCAATCTGGCGTTCAGCCGTGCTTCGGTAACGTACTCCTCTGACTCTTCTCGTATATCATATATTGTCGCCGCTCTGAAGGGTGAAGCACTTCAGTGGGTCAACGCTTACCTCCACCGACGTCCGATCCAGGCTTTGCCTTTTGCTGATTTCATCAGAGACTTCCTCAAGGTATTTGATTATCCTTTACTCCAAGAAGAAGACGCTCAGAAACTGTTTTCAGTCCGGCAGGGAAAAGACACTGTAGCAAAGTTTTCCATTCGCTTCCGCATTCTCGCGGAGGAATCCGGTTGGGGTGAGAAGGCATTACGTAGTGCTTTTCTTAACTCGCTCAATAGCAACATTAAGGATCAAATATTCACGAGTGAATTACCTGTTGACTTAGATGGAGCTGTAGCTTTAGCTATTAGAGCTGACAACAGGGCACGAGAGCGTCAGATGGAAGAAAACTACAATTCCAATGAGCACTTGCCACACGGAAGGATTCTACTGGTCCCCATGACGTCATCCTCCAAACCCGAGCCAATGCAGATCGGACACACTCGGCTGACACCGGAGGAGCGACGCCGCCGCATCCAAAACAAGGCTTGTCTTTATTGTGGGAAGAAGGGACACACATTATCTGCCTGTTTCCTGCGGGTAAAAGATTGAGTCCACCAGTTAAACACGAGATACTGGTGGGTACTATTTCTAACACTCCTGTGAGTTATTTGAAACTGCCCGTGACTCTTTGTATTAATACTGTTACTTTCCCTGTTCAGGCCCTGATCTACTCGGGTGCTGAACAGAATCTGATCAGTCAAAGCTTGGTGGACGAACTCCAGATCCAGTCCCTGAAATTGGAGCAAGACTTCTCAATTTCCGCCCTCATTGGTCTAAACATTTCTACAATCTCACACAAAACAAAACAAATTAGGTTTGTGGTATCTGGCAACCACCAAGAATTGGATGAATTTTTCATTATCGACTCTCCTAGGTCACCCATCATTTTGGGTTACTCTTGGCTCAGATTACACAACCCTCAGATTAATTGGGAGGAGGGTCGTGTTGACAGTTGGGGAGTGAGGTGCTCAGCTGAATGCCTTCGCTCAGCCATGACTCCTAGTCCCATCAAACAAACTCCCAGTGAACCTATTGATTTATCCTTTGTTCCTGAAGTTTACCACTCTTTGGCACAAGTATTCAGTAAACAAAAAGCTTTGTCATTACTACCCCACAGGCCATATGATTGCACCATTGAACTGATACCCGGTGCCCCGCTACCATCTAGCCGGCTGTACAACATCTCTGGTCCTGAAAGGACGACAATGACAGAATACATTGAGACTTCATTAAAGAGTGGCATAATCCGTCCATCCACATCTCCTCTGGGTGCTGGTTTCTTCTTTGTGGCAAAGAAGGATAAATCTTTGCGACCATGTATTGACTATCGGGGACTCAATCAAATCACTGTTAAAAACAAGTACCCTCTTCCACTCATCGACTCTGTCTATGAGCAACTTCGAGGGGCAACAATATTTTCAAAATTGGATCTTAGAAATGCATACCACCTCATACGCATGCATCAGGGAGATGAATGGAAGACCGCCTTCAAGACTCCCATTTTGAATACTTTGTCATGCCTTTTGGCTTGACAAACGCCCCAGCCATATTTCAGACACTGGTGAATGATGTGCTTCGAGATTTCCTCGGTGTGTTCGTCTTCGTCTACCTTGACGACATTCTGATTTTCTCCAAAGATCAGGGACAACACGTTCATCATGTACAATCTGTTTTACAGCGTCTACTGGAGAACCATCTCTATGTCAAGGCTGAGAAATGCGAGTTCCATGTGTCTACTGTCTCTTTCTTGGGGTTCATATTTGAGAGAGGACAGATAAGGTCAGACCCAGCGAAGATAAAGGCGGTGGTGGACTGGCCTACTCCGACTACACGGAAAAAGCTTAAACGTTTCCTGGGGTTTTCTAACTTTTACCGACGGTTCATAAGGGATTATAGCAAGGTTGCTACTCCATTGACTCAACTGACGTCCTCCTCCGGAAGTTCGACTGGTCTCCAGAAGCTGAGGGAGCTTTCACTGGCCTCAAGACTTTGTTTTCTACAGCTCCTATTCTGTCTCACCCTGACGTCAACAGACAGTTCGTGGTGGAGGTGGACGCCTCCGAATCTGGGGTGGGGGCTGTTCTTTCCCAGAGGTCAGTGGAGGATAGCAAGCTTCATCCCTGCGCTTTCTTTTCTCGACGCCTCTCACCTGCTGAACGTAACTATGATGTTGAGATACGCTTTCTTTTCTCGACGCCTCTCACCTGCTGAACGTAACTATGATGTTGGGGATAGGGAGCTGCTGGCCAAAAAGATGGCATTGGAGGAGTGGCGTCATTGGCTGGAGGGTGCTGAAACTCCATTTGTGGTTCTTACTGACCATAAGAATCTGGCGTACCTACAGAACGCTAAGAGACTCAATGCTCGACAAGCTCGTTGGTCACTGTTCTTTGCCAGATTCAATTTTTCTGTCTCGTATATTCCAGGAACACGCAACGTGAAGCCGGACGCCCTCTCACGGCAGTTTGCTACGACAGACCTCGACATCCCCACAAACATCCTTCCCCCATCCTGCACGGTGGGCGTCATGACATGGGAGATAGATACAGTGATTCGGGATGCACAACAGACTGAACCCGACCCGGGTACTGGCCCCAGAGATAAGAGATTTGTTCCTCCGGCTGCCGTCAGTAAGGTACTCCACTGGATACATTCTGCCAAGTTCTCTTGCCACCCAGGTGTCCGTTTTGGTGGCCCAACTTGGAAAGGGATGTCAGGGACTTCATCGCGGCTTGTCCCACCTGTGCACGGAGCAAGCACAGCAACCAACCTCCGGCAGGACTGTTATTGCCCCTTCCCGTCCCCGGCCGGCCCTGGTCGCACATCGCTCTCGATTTCATCACTGGTTTGCTGATTTCCAATGGTAATACCACTATTTGCACAATTGTTGATCGTTTTTCTAAGTCCGCCCACTTCGTTCCTCTGTTGAAACTTCCCTCTGCAATGGAGACAGCCCACCTGATAACAGAGCACGTTTTTCGCCTCCACGGCATCCTTGTGGACACTGTTTCTGACAGAGGCCCCCAATTTGTTTCACAGGTCTGGAAAGGTTTCTGTCGGGCAATCGGTGCATCTGCCAGCCTGTCCTCGGGATACCACCCTCAGTCTAATGGCCAGACCGAGAGGTGCAACCAGGAACTGGAAGCCATGCTAAGGTGTGTCACTGTCAACAACCCTTCTTCTTGGTCTCAACAGTTGCCATGGGTCGAGTAAGCCCAAAACTCCCAGGGGTCCGCGGCCACTGGAAAATCCCCGTTCGAGGCCGCACTGGGGTACTCTCCTCCTCTGTTTCCCTCGCAGGAGGTTGATGTTGGAGTTCCCTCTGTCAACTTGCACATCAGGCGTTGCAGGAGGACCTGGCGTGTCACCAAGCAGGCTCTTTCCAGGTCAGTGGAACAGAACAGACGTTTTGCTGACAGGCATCGGAGGGAGGCGCCCACCTATCACGTCGGACAGAAGGTGTGGTTGTCTACCAAGGACATTGCGCTCAGGGACACTCCACGCAAGCTGGCCCCACGGTTCATTGGTCCCTTCCCCGTGGTCAAGATCATCAATAGGTCTGCTGTGCGTCTGCAACTCCCAGCTTCCATGAAGTTGCACCTTACGTTTCACGTCTCTCTCCTGAAACCTGTATCTACCAGTCCCTTGCACCTTCCTGCCGACCTCCCGCCGCCCCCCGCCTGATCGACGGTGACCCCGCATTCACGGTTTGGCGCCTCCTGGATGTGAGACGTTGGGGCCGTGGATGGCAATATTTGGTGGATTGGGAGGGCTACGGCCCTGAGGAACGTTCTTGGGTTCCCAGGTCACGGATCCTTGACCCCTCTCTCATTGCTGACTTTTTTAGGGTCCACCCTGAGAGGCGACTGCGACCGCCAAGAGGCGGTTCTTGAGGGGGGGGCTCTGTAGGATTCCTGGTTTCTCCCTGTTTTTGTCTCTCCCACTCTCTCCACAGCACACTTCTAATTGTCCTGATGAGACCCACCTGTTGCTGCCTGATGAGGACTGATTCTGGTGGCCTACTTAAGCAGCAGCTGGACACCTCTTCAGTGCTGGGACAACTTCTGCCTATGGGACTTCCATGTCCTGCTTCTCTGAAGTCCTTCCACGGGCTTCTTCCAGCACTTTCGGGTGCACCTGCAGAAACACCAAGAGTCCAGTCTCATCAGCGGTTCTACAAATACTGGGTCTACCTGTTCCTCTCTCCACCGCTCCTCACCTGCACCATCTCATCGTTGAAACCAGGACCTCAACTCTCCTCTGGTTCTTTCTCCTGAAAACTACAAGTAAGACGATTCCAATTACTTCAAGATTCAAGCATCAAAACAAGATTGGATACTCACCTCTACTCCTTTCTCTTCCAGCTTTTCCCCTCCAACTGCACCTGTAAATAAAGAACACTTATTTTTGTATACCTGGTTGTTGTGTACTCTTTCTCGGTCTGCCACTTCGGGGTCCTACAAACGACACCATGATACATATACAATATATTACAGCAGGATCTGAAAAATGAGGTGGGAATCATTTTGTGCATGATGGTAATCATTCCGATATGTAATTATACTTCTGAGGCTAAGAATTTAACAAGTAAATGCAAACAATCTGACAATATAGTATTCCCTAAAACAGAACCAAATTAAAGTTCTTTAATGCCCCATTTCCACCACTCCTACTCAGCCCCAACTCTGCTCAGTTCACGTTTTGAACACTATTCCACCGGTACTTTTTAGCTGATTCAGGGCTGATTCGGCCCCTTTTCTTGTCCCTGCTTCTTTGGTGGGACCGTTTGAACTGAGTCTGCACCTAATAAACTGAAGGTTCTAGCATTGACATTTGCAAAGAGTGGCAAAGCAGCATATGAGTTAATGTACACAGTATTTGTATGAGGTAGTTGATGTTGGTATAGAGGCAAAGTGGCATATGCAGTAAGGCACATAAGGCACATTGGGCATCCTTAAATAAGGCTAGTCAGAGAATACTGTATATGTATCAGCAGTAGTGTAGATATAAAAGTAGTGTAAATGTAAACAGTAGTAATAAATGTAAACAGTAGTAATAAATGTAAACAGTATTAATAAATGTAAACAGTGAATGTAAACAGTAGTATGACTATAGGCAGTAATGTAATACAAACATTAGTGCAAATATGAGAAGTAGTGCAAACTGAATGAGCACATGACCGAGAGTTTAGTGAATAACCCGTTTGATGACACAGAGTCCAGTGTTAAAATCTTTGTGTTGTGTGGTAATGTGTGAGAAAGTTTTTTGTGTTAAGGCAGTTCAAATGGGAGGGGAGGCAGAGCAGGCAGAGTGTTTAGCATCCTGACTGCCTGATGAACAGTCTTAAACAATAATATCTTAATCAAGATGTTTGAATAAAATTACTTTAACACCATAACCTTCACAAAGTTGGTATTTACTGCAGAACTGTATATTAATGTTTTTAATGAACAAATGTTCTCCAAATGTTTTAACCTTTTTTATTTCAATGAAGTGTAAGGCCACATCACTGAAAATAGTTTTAAATGGTGGAAACGTATGTCAGTTTACAACAATGTTGCAGTAACTTTGCTTCGGTCTTCTTAGTTTTAAAGCCAACGCAGTACTGCTGGTTTTACTAAATTACTTTACTGGGTGTCATTCTGAGCCACGTTCATTTGTAATGTTTTTGTTTTGTTTTGTAGCAGTTTTATGTACCATATATTCCAGACTATAAATCACACTTTTTTTCATAGTTTGGCCAGTCCTGAGACTTGTAGTCCAAAGAGACTTATACGGTTTTTTTTCCTATTCATGGCACAATTTTTGACTGACACGTTAAATGTTCATTCATACTGATATGAACCAAAGAGTAAACATCAACATTTGCAGCCGCGAGAATGTCCTCTAGGCTTTTGGCAACTACGGTATATTGCTCCTCTACCGCTATCCCATCCCCCCATCATTCACTTAGAGATAACTGAGAAAAACTTAACACAAGTAAAACGCCCCCAAAAGGGATGTGAAATGAGACTGGTGAATTTACATGCACTTGCTTGTCAAACTAGTTGACTTGTTATGTTAATTAAGGGCAGGTATATTACTGTATAGTTTTATATTATTAGTTATGAGTCAAGTTGTTTTCAAAGCTCTGAATGGACTTGCACCTCTCTACATCTCAGATCTTTTGAAAGTCCATCAGCCCAGCAGAGCTTTACGATCTGCCAGTCAACACCTGCAGGAGGTGCCTCGCTCAAGGTACAAACAATGGGGAGACCGGTCCTTTTCTGTTGCCGGCCCAAAAGCCTGGAACAGTCTCCCCCTTGAGCTGCGTGCCACCTCTGATCTGACTCTGTTCAAAACCAGACTGACCCACTTGTTCAAAAAAGCTTTCAGTGTGTAACTTTTATTACTTTTGGTATTTTAGTATGTAGCATTTTTATTTCCATTGCCTCCTTTTATTGCTGCTGTTTTATTTTATTTTCACCGATTTATTGTACCGGTTTTTATATGTTCTGTCCTGTTAAGCACCTTGGTCAGTGCAAGGCATTGTAGGAAGGTGCTGTACAAATAAAGTTTATTATTATTATTATTATTGTTATTATTATTTTTTTAATTTAAGTTAGGACAATGCATATTAATCAACATAACAGCAGTTAGCATCAATGTAAATATGCCGGAGTTAGCACAATAGCTCAATTTTCATCCGTTGTCCTAAGGCAGGTAAGAATAAGAAACGTCCCATAAAACAAAAGAGCGGAGAAAAATACAAACATCACCTATATAGCACATAACACAACATAAAATTACAATAAAAATATGATGCCATAAGAAAATAGACAAAGTAATCTACACATGAGTGCACTTCTGATTAGTTTTCAGCCAAAGTTTCAGAGATTTTTTAAAGCTGGAGTAGGTGCCACAGTTCCTGATGGAAACTGGCAGTGTGTTCCATGACTGTGTGCCTCTGATGGACACCACCATTTGGCCAAATTTAGTCCTGCGCCGCTGCACATCACAATCTCCTCTGGTCAGTGCTCTTGTGTTTACTGTACTTGTTTTTTTACTTATAAAATATATTAAAGGAGGAGGAGCAAGTCCATTTAAAACTTTAAAAATCAGGCAAACGTCCATAAAAATCTGATAGCTATTAAAATCCAAAATTTTGTACTTATTTATGATGTTGCAGTAATGATACTGTATTGGCTTTTTGTCAAAAATTTTCAGTGTTTTCTTAAAAAGAGACTTTAGGGGCTTCATGACGATCTCTGAAGTGTGAGACCATGTAGTATAACAATAGGCTATATGGCTGAAGATCATGGCATGCATGTAAGCCTTTGCTGATTCTGTTGTCAGAGAAGGTCTTATATGTTTGAAGTTTGCCAGATTAAGTTTAATTATATGTGAAATTCTCTTTACATGTTGCTTGAAATTTAGATTGGAATCAAAAATGACTCCGAGGTATTTAAATTGTTCAACCACATCTATTGTCTCGCCATTAACCAACACAGATGGATGCCCATCATCTGGTGGCAGCCGAGAGAAAAACATACAGACTGTTTTTTTAGTGTTAAGATGTAGTTATCAAGTTGAGATGAGACGGCATCAATAAATTGTAGAACAGTAACAATCTTTTTTAATGATTAAACTATCAGATGGAACTGGGAAGTTATTCTTCATGCCAATTGCCTTCATCTGATCTTTAGTAAAAAAAAATGTCAGTATTTATTTTCCATCAACATTTTTCTTCACAGGACTGTGTTGATTTTCATGTCTGAAGTTCTTCTATCCTGCTTTTGTAATTTTTTTTGTGTTCCAATTGTTCCCTCAGGTTTTTCATCTCTGTTCCCTGATTGCATCGCCTGTTGATACATCTTCATGGTCCTGTCGATCCTGGATCATCATCCCTGTCCTCTGAGGCTACATTTTCATATTTCCCTCATCTCACTCACCTCACTTCTATTTCTCCTCAATCTCTGAAATTACAATGGCACTGTTAGCATGAAGATTATTGTTCAATAAAAATATGACGTGTATTATTTAACACCTTTCGTACCAAAGTTTACTTTATTCATTCAACCTTTATTTATACAGGTTAATCCCATTGAGCCTTGAGGACTCATTTACAAGAGAGAGCTGATTTGAACAAAGAATGATGACAACAGTGACAACAATAGACATAAAATGGACACACAGATTTTGTTTACAACAAATTAAAATAAGATGGCAAAAACAGCAAGATTATAAGGTGAATGTAGAAAACTAAAAACAGGAACTTTAGAACAATATGTGTGATCACTGGTCAGTGGAAGTTCTGCTGGACTTCTCATTTGGTTCTGGGTGATGAACACAAATGGTTGGAACTCCTTCAGTCTCACACGGCCTGACTGTGTCTTTGTAAACTCTCCTCTCTCAAAATGTGCTTGTAGAGCAGGGGTGGGCAATTATTTTTTCCATGGGGCCACATGAGAAATAGAAAATATTGTGAGGGGCCGGGCCAAATGACATAATTCAATACTGCATAATATTAATAGTATTTCTTTATTTACAAAAAATGTCATTTACTCAATGAAATTTCCCAGTACAATGTTACACTGAATATTTTACCATTTGTGACTGATTTTATTTGTGATCATTTTCAGCCATAACCACCCAAAAGCACATTTTGAGTTTCGTGTATTGTTGGAAAGAGGTTCTTATCTTTCTAAATACATCACAATATTGCCTTCGTACTTCAAATATTACGGAACATTGTATAATAGTGATTGTCACTGAACTGTGATTTTGAGTCCCTGTTCACTGGTTGGTGCCTTTACATTTGAAGTCTAACCACCTCATTTGATGTTTCTCAGTTCTTTTTTCTTGTTTGGTGAGAGAAATCTGGTCTCTGTTGGACTTTAATGAGAGCATTAAAGTCAGGTTGAATGTCTGAGGTGGAGATGAGTAGCAAAGCTAAGACAAATCGGTACACCAGGCAGAAGCGTGCCTGATGAACCAGAACCGCTTCTTGACTTTACACGATCACCCGCCCACGCGGTACGGGAAATGATCTTTTCACATCCAGACTTTGTTTGTAGCATGGTACAAAAAGCTGGTGACTTTGTTTTAGACACAAATCATGTTCTTTCTGCTGTGAGTGACATAAAGTCAAATATGTCGTTACACATAAGCATGAATAAAGCTAAAAATAGACCCTCTCTGTTCTCTTGACTCAACACAACAACAACA
>JBBPBX010035755.1:0-12353 GCA_038048925.1 Garcialebias charrua
CCAAGAAGCAGTATTCCAGGAAAATAGCTCACCGTTTCAAGGACAGCAAGGATACACGCAGTCTGTGGCAGGGAATACAGACCATCACAAACTACAAACCACCCCCCCCAGACCTGTGACAGCTCAACCTCTACGCTGAATGAACTGAATGAGTTCTTTGCTCGGTTTGAGGCAAGTAACAGCACACCTGCACATAAACTCCCCCCCTCTCCTGATGGCCAGGTGCTGGCGCTGTCCTCAGACAGCGTAAGGCGATCATTTATCAAGATTAACGCCCGGAAGGCCTCTGGTCCTGACAACATACCTGGTCGTGTGCTGAAGGACTGTGCAGGGGAACTCGCAGCGGTCTTCACGGACATCTTTAACATCTCACTGAGCCAGGCCATCGTCCCCACCTGTTTCAAAGCCACCACCATCATCCCTGTCCCAAAGAAGGCAACGCCCGCATGCCTCAATGACTATCGCCCAGTAGCACTCACCCCCATCCTGATGAAGTGCTTTGAACGGCTAGTCATGAAAAGCATCACATCTGTCCTCCCTGCCTCCCTGGATCCCTTCCAATTTGCATACCGACCTAATCGCTCAACCGACGATGCCATCTCCTCTGCCCTCCACACAGCTCTCACACATCTGGACACGAAGGACTCTTATGTTAGAATGCTGTTCATCGACTTCAGCTCGGCATTCAACACCATCATCCCCCAACAGCTCATCCATAAACTGGACAGTCTGGGGCTGAACACCTCAATGTGTAACTGGCTGCTAGACTTCCTGACCGGGAGACCACAGACAGTACGGATCGGGAGTAACACATCTAGCACCATCACATTGAACACAGGGGCCCCACAAGGATGTGTGCTGAGCCCCCTTCTATTCACCCTGCTAACACACGACTGCACACCATCGTACAGCTCCAACCACTTCATCAAGTTTGCGGACGACACAACAGTGGTAGGTCTCATCAGCAACAACGATGAGACGGACTACAGGAACGAGGTGAGCCGCTTGGCCTTGTGGTGCGGACACAACAATCTCACTCTCAACGTGGAGAAGACAAAGGAGATTGTCGTGGACTTCAGGAAGAGGGATGCACAACATGCCCCTCTGACCATCAACAGCACCGCAGTGGAGAGAGTGGACAGCACCAAGTTCCTGGGAGTGCACGTCTCAAAGGACCTGTCCTGGAGCAGGAACACTGCATCACTGGCCAAGAAGGCTCACCAGCGCCTCTACTTTCTCCGCAAGCTGAAAAGGGCTGGAGCTTCAACCTCCATCATGTGCACCTTCTACAGAGGTGCCATAGAAAGTGTCCTGACCAGCTGCATCACTGTGTGGTTTGGTGCATGCACTGCATCCTGCCGCAAGAGCCTCCAGCGCATCGTGAAAGCAGCTGAGAAGATCGTCGGCACCTCCTTGCCCTCACTGCAGGACTTACACAGCAAACGCCTCACTCGGAAAGCCCACTGCATGGCAGGTGATCCCACACACCCACTACACAGCCGCTTTAGACTGCTGCCATCAGGGAGGAGACTGAGGAGTCTCCAGGCTCGTACCAGCAGACTGAGAGACAGCTCTGTTCATCAGGCAGTCAGAATGCTAAACACTCTGCCTGCTCTGCCTCCCCTCCCATTTGAACTGCCTTAACACAAAAAACTTTCTCACACATTATCACTCAACACAAAGATTTTAACACTGGACTCTGTGTCATCAAACGGGTTATTCACTAAACTCTCGGTCATGTGCTCATTCAGTTTGCACTACTTCTCATATTTGCACTAATGTTTGTATTACATTACTGCCTATAGTCATACTACTGTTTACATTCACTGTTTACATTTATTAATACTGTTTACATTTATTACTACTGCTTTACATTTATTACTACTGTTTACATTTACACTACTTTTATATCTACACTACTGCTGATACATATACAGTATTCTCTGATTAGCCTTATCTAAGGATGCCCAATGTGCCTTATGTGCCTTACTGCATATGCCACTTTGCATCTATACCAACATCAACTACCTCATACATATACTGTGTACATTAACTCATATGCTGCTGTGCCACTCTTTGCAAATGTCAATGCTAGAACCTTCAGTTTATTTTATAGATATACTTTTTATACTACTATGAAAAAACTCAGGACAGTATTACACTTTTATTATTTCATTTTATGCTTATGTTCATTGGGTGTTTGGTGTTTTAGGGGTGTTTGGTGTTTCAGTGTTGGTGTAAATTTTCATACTTTTATACTACTATGAAAAAACTCAGGACAGTGTTACACTTTTACTATTTTATGCTTATGTTTATTAAATGTTTTAGTGTTTAGTGTTTAGATGGTTACTGTTGCACCGAGGGACTGAGAGAGAAATGCAATTTCAATCCTGTGTATGTTCTGTACATATTGCAGTTCTGACAATAAAGTTGACTTTGACTTTGATTACCACTACGCCACGGCCACCCCTGAGTTGAATTCTCTCCCTTTCACATACCTTTCCTTTCTCTCTATTAAAAAAAAAATTCATATCAGTGTGAGAGGATGGCTGTAAGGTGAGAAGGGAGGCCATCTATAAAAGGAAAAAAAAAAGATGGAGTGAGTTGAATTGTCTCCCTTTCACATAAAGTGAAAGTAGCTCCCTTTATGTGAATGGAGCCTGCTGGGGAGGAGGGAGACAATTCCACTCACTCCTTAACTGTGTTAGAATAGGCTAAGTGCTTGGTGACTGTATAGTACTGTACATCTATCTATTTATACATTAATTTTTTTAAATAAATATATATATTTTAATAAATAGATAAATGTACAGTACTGTACAGTCACCAAGCACTTAGCCTATCCTAACACAGTTAAAGTTTCACTATGTAATTTCTGCAGAACGCTGGGACTTAGAAAAATTTCCATCAGGTAAAAGCATTCTGCTCCCTCACACAGTCAGTTCTCTGTTGAACTTGAGTTCTGCAGCTCCGCCCCCTGCTGTGTGTCCGCTCGGAGCGCTTCAATATTCTGTGATTATATGTTAATAAAAAGTTTTAAAAAATATAATAAAACCATGAATCACTGGTCCTACAACACAAAAACCAGCAGAAATCAGCAGAGGTTCACGTAGCAACGTTGGACATGATTTAATTCGCTCGTGACTTCCTCGTTTCTGTCAGTGGAGGAATGGAATTTCTGGAATGCTCCGCCTCCTCTGCATGTCCTGTCTGCGCTGCGAAGTTCTGTGATTATATGTTAATAAAACGTTCTAAAAAATATAATAAAACCATGAATCACTGGTCCTACAACACAAAAACCAGCAGAAATCAGCAGAGCTTCACGAAGCAACGTTGGACATGATTTAATTCGCTCGTGACTTCCTCATTCCTGTGAGTGAAGGATGAAGCGATCACTTGACTTTTGGCAAAAAAACAAAATAAAAGTCCAGCTCTGGGATGAAGAAGGGATATTTAATACATTTGTGTCACATACAAATCAGTCCTGCATCGCTTTGCAATCCTTTGAATGAGAACGTGCGCGGCGCTGGGGCTGGGACAGGCGGGGGCGTGGGTTGGGGCGTGACAAACAACTCTGTTTTTATTGGCTGGTCATTGTCCGGGTCACTCTGTGTTTTTAGTGTTTTTATAAATGCTGATAGAGAAGCAAGGGGACTATAGTTTTTTTCAGAGATTACTTTGTCTAACATCAGTCTGTCAGTAGATAGTGACAGAGTGAAGAAATATGTTAAAAATATATTGTTAGAAAAGTTACAGACTACATTACAAAGTTACATAGTGCAGCTTTAAAGATGGAGGGCAACATTTTTGCAGTAACACTTTACAATAAGGTACACAAAATTTGAACTACTAGGGGAGGCCTCAGGAAAGAATCAGGAACAAATCAGGAGCTAATGGATAGTTAACCAGTACCTACTGGGGAACACACAGCCAAGCTTTATTATGGGACTACTGGTTAGTTACCTGGGAAATGAAGAGGAACTAATCAGTAACTAATGGGTAGTTAACCAGTACATACTGGGGAACACACAGCTAAGCCTTATTAGGGGAAAACTGATTAGTTAATTTGTAAATGGAGGAACTAATCAAGAACTAATGGGTAGTTACCATGGAAACCAAAGAGAAATAAATCAGTAGCAAATGGATAATAAAATCAGTAATCAATGGGAAACAGATTTTTGACAATTATGAGCTGTGGCTCCTCTGTCTGTGGTAACAAACCAGTAGTCCCCTAATAAGGCTTGGCAGTGTGTTCCCCAGTATGTACTGGTTAACTATCCATTAGCTTCTGATTTGTTCCTCTTTAGTTTCCTTGATAACTACCCATTAGTTGTTGTTTAGTTCCTCTTCATTTACAAAGTGACTAACCAGTAGTAATAATAATAATACCGTAATCATTTTATTTAAAAGCGCCTTTCAGGACACCCAAGGACACTTAACAAACCAATACAGTGTAATACAGATCAAACAATATCAGCGACGAATTGAAATATAAAATACATAAAGATTATAAAATGCAAAATAATAAAAATACATAGTAGTCTCCTAATAAGGCTTGGCAGTGTGTTCCCCAGTAAGTACTGGTTAACTACTCATTAGCTCCTGATTTGTTCCTTAGGCATTCCCTAGTTAAGCAAATTTTGTGTATCTTATTGTAAAGTGTTAGCATTTTTGCTTATAATTCAATGAAACAAAATTGTTCCTCACAGGAAATATTAGCACCAGAAACCTCCAGGCATGCAGATTCAACTTCTGCCAAATCTGGTGACACCGTGAGTAAAATCTCAAGGTGACCCGACGTCAGCGGGCAGCAACGCTCCTGTCGGCAAAACGTTTGTTGCCCAGACATGCGGCTGAGCTACTTTAGCAAAAGAGACACGCCTCGTGACGAGGCAAGCAAACCATTTCACATCAATGGGACAGTTTCATCGTTTGATGCCAGAGCTGCGTGTTACAACACTGAAGACAGTGAAAATAAACACAAAACTCACGAGGATTGATGAACCTATCTGGAGCAGGACAGCGTTTTGGTGCAAACACTGCGACATGTCCTCCTCTCGCTTGTTCTAGTTCCTGTTGTGTTTATTTCCATTCCTGACCACACCCAAACAGCAGCACGTTAGGCTCCAAACTTGTTAGTGTTGTTAGCGTGCGTGTACGTTAGCAGGCGTATGGACAGCCAGGCAGATGACAAATATGTCCCATGTGCACATGATTAGTTAACATTTGTTTCTACAAATGTGTTTTTCGGTTGTTTTCCATCCGCGTTACAAACACATCCTGTAAATTCAAACCTCAAAGGTTTATCCTGCAGAAAGTTTAGACTGAAACCAGGGAACTGAGTTTTTTTTTTTAGGAAAGCTGGCATGAAAAAAAAACCCCACAACAACTTGTCACATTTTGTTGCAGAGATGTTGGACTCACCCACGTAAATCGAGCCGAGCGCTGGCAGTGATGGACAGATTCAAACTGACCGGGTTGCTGTTGGAGTTATCTTTGTTGGAGCTGTGGAGAGATGCACACACTTTAATTTAAAAAATATGAATAAAAGCGGATATAAAACAAAAAGAAATGACAAAGCCTTGTTCTGCTCAAAAGGAAATCCACAGAAAGAGGCTGAAAACATAAAACACCTGTTTTCAACAGCGTGCCGCTAACTGGTTTATTACTGAAAATACAGCTGTGTTCACTATCAGCCAATTATTTTAAATTCAATGTCAAATACAAGTTCAGATGCACACAACCCAAGTAACCCAAAGCAAAAAAAAAAAAATTAAACAATAAAACCTCGGAGCCATCAGACCTGTTCAGCTGAAAATGTATGCAGTGACCTGAAGGCTGTGCATTAAAACAAAAAGATTTTACTAAAAGAGCAATCCAGATGACTTTAGTGTAGAAGCTGAAACAAATTTTGCAAACCGGTAATGCAGCAGGATGTTAGCATGGTTCTGATTGTTCCCTTTTCGTTTTCTTCATTATATGAATTAATCTCATAGTTTTTATACGCTGCATATTCAGTTTGACTTATTGCGTTAACAGCAAAACACTAGCTAAAAGCTTGAAACAATAAAAACAGCCAAGTAAAATACTTGCACAAAGCTAAAAGTAGCAAAAGGTTGGTTAAAAGCTACAGGTAAATGTAGCAAAAGACCAGTGAATGCTAAAATGACTTGATACAAGCTGAAATTGCAAAATTTGAGTTAAAAGTTGTGTAACGCTAAAGGTAGTAAAACACTTGCTAAATGCAGCAAAATGCTTGGTAAATGTTAGATGTGCCAAAAGACTAGCAAGAAGCCTAATGGTAACTAAAGGTAGATGAAATCAGTAAAAGCCTTGCTCAAAGCTAAAAGCAGCAACAGGCTGGTTAAAAGCTGAATGTAGCAAAAGGCCAAGTCAATGCTAGAGGTTTAAAATGACTTGCTACAAGCTAAAAATAGCAAAATTGTAGCTAAACGTTGCATAACACTAACTAAAGTTAGCAACAATTGCTAAAAGCTAAATGCAGCAAAAGGCTTGGTAAATGTTAGACGTGACAAAGAACTAGCTAGAAGCCAAAAGTTTTTTTTTTCCGTCTTCTTTCGGCTGCTCCCTTCGTCAGGGTTCGTCACAGTGAACTAAGTCACACGAAGACTTGGCAATTGTTTTTACGCCGGACGCCCTGCTTGACGCAACCACCGAGCTACCACAGCCCTCTGTGTGGAGCAGAGAACTGGGGAAGCAGATGGTGGAGGTTAAGTGCCTTGCTCAAGGGCCCAGAGTGGGGCAAATGATGGTGGAGAGGCAGGTGTGGGTGCTTCACCTTTTCTACCCACATTTTAATGTGGTCAGTACGGGGAGTTGACTTCTGATCCCAGGCCCACCTCTGCACCACCACTCATGGCTAGAAGCCTAAAGCAATGGTAGCTAAAAAGCTAAAGTAACAAAAAGGTAAGTGAAATCAGTAAAAGCCTAGCTAAAAGTATCAAACGGCTAACTAGATGCTAAAGCTACTTTGTAAATAAACTGAAGTGAACTGAATTAAATGTAGTCTAACTGGAAGTTAAAAATAGCAACAAAAAAGGTAGCTAATATTAGCAGAATAATGGTTAAAAACTAAAAACAGAAAAAAAAGAGAGCAAGTTTTATAAACTAGATCTTATAGAGAGAATAAAGGACAATCTTTTGAAATGTATAGCAGCCATCTGCTGAATGAACAGAACGTTTCAATACATTAAACATCACAAAGTTAGCAGCACTAAGACTGCAGAACTGTACATAAAAGATAAACCCCAGGAAACAACAGTGTGACTGTCAGCATTAACGATGAAGACATATTTCTCATCATCTGACTCCATGCAGGGGTTCATCGTATCTGATGACGTGTCAGATCAAGCGATTCTGATCGTGTTTAGTTTCTGCGTGGAGCTCGTCTGCAACCGTCTGTTTTCCTCTGCAGTTTGCAGCACGAGCCCACAGAGCGTGCTGGTCTCAGACACAGCACCTATTTACACGGACCAGAGCGAAGACAAACAGCTCTCTGTCGGGTTTCCGTGAGACGCCTGGTCATTCGTGCGAGGAGGGCCTGGGAGCGTGTCACCTGTGGATCTGCAGCTCGAAAGTGATGCTCGGTCCAGCTTCTTCCAACCTCTGCACCGAAAACCTCAGACCGACAGACAGCTGGGCAGGAAAATGAAAGACACAGAAACAAAGTGAATATATATCAATATAAAAGCATAAATTTGGAGGAAATAAAGGATGATGGTGAGAAATTAGATGCATCTGTGCTCCAAAGGCAACACTCTGTCACGCCTGTTTGAAAACAGACGGTAACTTTGTAACTGGATCCTCTCTTGTTGCTTCATAATCACAATCTCAGGACTGTGTGCGTGCGTGTGTGCACTTGTGTGTGTGTGTTGATAACAGTAAGTTTCTTAAACCTGACAAAAGCCAGACGACGGACACAGACTTAAAAACCGCAGCTCGGTTCCTCGTCTCTCCTCTGTTTAAATCCCCAGTCCTCCAGTCTAACAGAAAACACGTGCAGAGCGGAGTCCACCGCGGGCTGCAGCGTGCGTGTGAGTATTTACATGTGATTTCTGTTGGAAAACAGGTCGAGCTCGAGGTCCAGAGGGGGCGGGAAATGACAGCATGCAGACTCGCACTAAAACTTCAAGGGGGCGCGTCTGCGCGGGGGGGCGAAGCTGGGCCGCCGGGACTACAAAGCCGAGTTATCTTTATGGGACACATTACAGGGACTGCAGGGGAAAAGGCAGACGGGGAAGATCTAAAGAGACAGGCACCAAATGTGTTCTTTCTTCAGAGGGAGCATCTCCAGCTCCCAGTGACAACGAGGAGGAGGACAGGTGACAGAGCAGAAGGCAGACACATCTGGAACAAGTTAATTTCAGTCTGTTTATTGAGCTGCTAATGTTAGCAGTTTAACATACATCATAAGTTGCCATAAATGGTCTTCTACTTGTTGCCAGCTAAATGAAAGTTGCTGTATTTTAAATACTATTTAACGTTAACGTTTGGAAGACGTCAAAGCGAAACAATTTAAATCCGGCAGATTTGACCATTCCGTGAATTTATTAAGGAAAGGTTAAGCTCAGAAACACTTTTGCTATAATGTCAGCTAACAAATATATATTTTTAAGTGTTTATCTTGCTAAATTATAAAGAAAATGCTGCGGTCCCACCCGCGCGGGTGCACGTAGCGAAACTACTTTTTAAATCCAGCTGATTAGACAATTACGTGCATTTATTAAGGAAAAGTTCAGCTAAGACACATCTTTGCTATAATTTTCAGCAAACATGATTGTTTTTACCGTGTTTATCTTGTTAAAGTCCTTCAGTGCAGCTCCTGTGGCAGCCATTTGCAGCAGGGCAAACCTCTGACCCACATTTCGGGTTGTCAGCGGCAACGCGTAAAATACGCGACGCGTCAGCGGTGACGCATAATAGATGCGACTTATACGGCGGTGCGACATGTTTATGGATTTTTCCAATTTATTGGACATAACTGGACAATGCGACTTATAGGGCGGTGCGACTTATCGGCCGGAAAATACGGTATGTGTTTTAACAGCGGAAAAAAAAAAATCTGTGTTTGTGTTTTTATTTTCTAGTAGTCGTCAGTCCTGGAGGTACAATCAAAAAGTGGACGTCGTGGTGACAATGTGATTTGCCTTTTCTTGTCAGCGTGTGGCGATGAGTTTGAAACGCGGGCGTGAATGCTGGCAGGCGATACGCACACCTTCAAGGAAAGTTCTGCCATTACCTTAACGGGCTTCTATTGAAAAGTGATGGATAATAAATCGATTAAATGAGCAAAAATTATTTTAAAAAAAAAGAGCAGAAAGTTATCTGCAGAGGACGACGGATGGACCAAACCCTGCTTTCCTTCAAGAGTATAACCCTGAAGGATCCAAACCTTCTGCTCAGTGAGGCGCCACAGCTGCGTCGTGTGGCCGAAGCAGTGACCCCAAGTGTTCAGAACCATTTAAGTTTCTCAATAGAACGGGGGATGGAGGGTGGGAGTGCAGGGGGTCGGGGGTGTACGTGAAGGTATGTTCTGCATAAGCTCATGGATTCCTGAGCGTCCAACAGGGCAAAGGGAGAGTTGAATATGGGAAACATCTGGACAGCACACACACACATACCTTGTCCCTTTCACATGCCTCATTATGCGAATACCCCCCTCCCCCTTCCAAACTGTGAAACATGACCACATAATTGATTTATCAGAATGGCCCGTGTCAACTCTGGAGAGTGAACACACCTCCAGGCCAGCACTGACATCCTTAAAAGAAAAACACCTTCACTTTCACACATGCGACGCTCTTTGCATGCACATGCACAACAGAGCGGTCAAATTTCGTGTCGGAAGGGACCGCTCTTTACTTTGCAAAGCCTCGGCTTCCTGCATGTGTCAGGAATGCGAGAGCTAAATGTAATATTATTGCGAGCGCGTGCACAAGTTGAGCGCGAATCACAGCCAGGGGAGCGCGTGGAGCGAGGGTCAAGGTGATGATGTTTGGCAATCTTAAGTCGAATTAAACCTGAACACTGGTGAGGTCTTCTTATTGTGGGTGTTTTTTTTTGGAATGTGGGAACTTGTGTTTTTGTTTTTGAGTGTAAGAACTCACCTCGGTTCCCGCCACCATCGGATTCCCGAGGTCACACACCACGATTCCAGTGTCGTTGATCGTCCTGTACTCGCAGTTTAGCTGAGAGAGAGACTACAAGAGGAAAAAAAGAGAGATTGGGAAAGAGAAGAAGACAGAAAAAATAAGGAAATTTGAATCAATTCATTCAACCTTTATTTAGGCAGGTTAATCTCATTGAGCCTCGAGGACTCATTTACAAGAGAGACCTGTCTACAAACTAAAGAATGATGACAACAGCAACAGTAGATTTTCCTTGAACAATCAACAATAGACAAACAAAAGAGAAAAATAGTTTTTTTAAACAAGTTAAAACAAAGATATAAAAGTATCAAAACAGACAGATTATAAGGCAGATGTAGAAAATCAAAAACAGGAACATGTCTGCATTGGTTTTTGCCAGGATCCCAACAGATTCTTAAAGCCATTTAGAGAGGTCAAGGTCGAGATCTTCAGATCTTTTTGTAAGATATCAGAAGCAATGTGACAAATAATAGTCAAAGTTAGGTATTAAAAACACGTATTTGAAAAATACGGCTTGGACTGAAATAATTTTATACTACAATTTACATTTTGTGGAGAGTTTATGAACAAATAACATCCTTCTTGTTTTAGACAGCTCTTTGAATGATCAGTTTGGAGACATAAAGTTCAGTTTTGACCCGAATGATGAGCAAACGGCTAGTCTGAACGAGGCCAGGAACAAACTGGATTACTGCTGTTTTAAAACAACTTCAAGTGGTTTCTGCAAAACATTTTTTAACGTTGCTCTTAGTTTTACGTTACGTGGCTATTTGCACAGAATTCTTTGGCTGTTTTCAGGCATAAACAGCAGCAGCTAAGGCCATGATCTCCCTGTTGGAGTTTACATTTATTACCACTGTTTACATTTACACTACTTTTTATATCTACACTACTGCTGATATATACTGTATATATATTTTTACTAGCCTTATTGCATATGCCACTTTACCTCTATACCAATATCAACTACCTCATACATATACTGTGTACATAAACTTCATATGCTGCTTTGTCACTCTATTACAAATGTCAATGCCAGAACTTTCATTTTATTTTATAGATATACTTTTTACACTTTTATACTACTATGCAAAAAACTCAGGACAGTATTACACTTTTATTATTTCATTTTATGCTTATGTTTATTAAATGTTTAGTGTTTTAGTGTTGGTGTAACTTTTCATACTTTCATACTACTATGCAAAAACTCAGGACAGTATTACACTTTTATTATTTCATTTTATGCTTATGTTTATTAAATGTTTTAGTGTTTTAGTGTTTAAATGGTTACTGTTGCACCGAGGGACTGAGAGAAATGCAATTTCAATCCTGTGTATGTCCTGTACATATTGCAGTTTTGACAATAAAGTTGACTTTGACTTTGAGAATAGTTGGTGACTCAAAACTGCGAGTTAATAGTTTGATGTTCAGCAGCAGTATCAACCAATCCTGATACCGTAATTTCCGGACTATAAGCTGCTACTTTTTTCACCCGCTTTGAACACCACGGCTTATACAATGCTGCGGAAAATTTTTAATTTTTGACAAGCAACCGAGTTTCTTGCCGCCAAAACATTAACCTCGTCATCACACCCAGGCGCTCACATAGCTCCCCAATATACGTCTCTCTTGTGGGGTGGATCCTCCTGAGGTAAAAAAACAAATCTGACAGGTCACAGTGGACCAACAAAACTTCTCCCCGTCTCCCGATTCTCTCCTCCCCTCCCTGTTGTGTCTCCGCCCCCTTGGGCATTTAAAATGGTACTCTGTTTGAGCTCGTTGGGAGGCTTGGAAGACTAGTGGCGAGAAGTGTGCAATGCGCAGGAGGAAGATGGACAGCAATCAATGACTTCATGGTAGGTTACTTTTTTTTTTTCAACCAGCCGTGTTACAGGCACTCTTTAGAAAAAAAATACTGTACGTTTGTGTATATTGCAGGTACGTATTTACAAAAGTTAAGGAAGCCAAATCAATGTTTGCATTCAAGAGACTGGTCAAAATCAAATTGTTAAAGAAATATATATGAATCTATTTCAAAGAGAAATGTATGAGAATTGGAAAATTGAGTGAGTTATTCATTTTGTTTTGTTATTTATAGAATATGGTTGTTTGAATATTTTTTAATAAGGAGCAGATTTAATAATATTTTTTCTTCATCTGCTACCTTTCATTTTATATATTATA
>JBBPBX010035755.1:12446-24307 GCA_038048925.1 Garcialebias charrua
ATTTCATTCTTATAAAATGAATAAATGAATGAATAAAGTTTTAAAAAATATTTCTGTGTAAATATCTCATGTTAGAACATGAACACACATGACTTATAGACAAGTGCAGCCTGTGTATATGCAATAAATAAATAAATAAATGTAGTGGGTGCAGCTTATATTCAGGTGGACACAATAGTCCAGAAATTACGGTAATTTTGAACCATAGACTTGTGTGACTGCATTTCACGCTACCAATTCACAAAAATCATGGTTTGTTTTTGTGATCACAGCTTGCAAATCTATTTTCGGCCATGCACATTATTTTGCAACCCATCTCTTTCAACTTTATACCCTGGAGCACTTTCAGTGCATGCTGGGGCACATCTGGCAGGAATAATTGAGTAATATGAAATTGGCAGCTTCTCAATTATATCAGAATTGCAACTACTTCTCCAAACTGAGGTTGTTTATAATCTATCTGCTATTAAATGTTCATAAACTTTCCACAGAATCCCCATTCAAAAGATCTGATCTATCCGTCAACCAGACAGACTCTGTCAGAGATGGCCTCCCCGACTCAGCAGTGGTCAAAATGCTAAAACACAGATGACAGAAAAAAAGAGCAAAAACATGGATTTATAACAAATATTTCTGTTGTGGAAAGACTCAGCAGCAACACAGATAACACACGGTTTCCTATCGTCATGCAGCCTTAAAGCTGAAACAACGTTGGAAAGAGGAAGACAGGAGAGGAAGAGTGATGAAAGCTCAGACAACAACAATACAATCAATCAAACAGCCCCATTACACACTCATTACCACTAACACACGTGCAAATAAACACACACACGTGCACAAACTGACCCTATCTGTTTCTCTAGTCACTAATGCAGCCTGTAACCCATAACAGGGGGGGCTTTTGGGCTGTTGCCAGTAAAGTACATCCTGCTGATAGCCTTTCCTTAATCACGCTAAACACATGCTATTATGACACAACAGGATGTGGAGCTGCTGGAACTGCAGCCTCAAATAACAGACTTCCTTCTCTGATGTTTGGCTGGAGCCATAATGAGAAAACTGAATCCAGTTTATGTCAGAGTGTACACGCTTTATTGGCTTTTAAAATGAAACTGTAGCGGAGAATTTAGTGTTTTTATTTATGAGTACTGACCTCCAGCCTGCGCTCCACTCCAACGTAGTCTGCCTCCGGGGGGATCAGCGTGTGCAGCTCTGCCTCGTAGGCTCCCTCTCCTTGGTTTGCAGCAGTGATGGTCAGCATCACCAGGTTGTCATCTCCAATCACCAACTCTGTTCGATCCCTGTGATTTTATATTTGAATGGGCAAGAGCATGCAAACAAAAAAAACAACATTTTTTTTTCGAGGCACGAAAAACTAAACACTGCTGCATGCACCCAAAAAATATACGACTTTTGCAAATTTTCCTTTTACGACTCGGCTTCATGTGCAATCATCTGTAAAAAAGTTCAACTCCTTGAGGCCAGCGGCGTACAAGCGTGTATGCGTTAGTGCACGGCGAGAAGGGTGTTTACATAAAGCTGCCATTGAGATGCCGAACAGCTGGAAATGTGATCGCTAGCTCGCGCACACGCTAAAAGCTCACTAACACATGTTCAAATGGACTAGAATGTGAGCAAGTTCAATGTAAACGGTGCTCGTTGTTTGAGGAACCGCAGGCACATTTTTTTTTGTTTTAGTTCGCGTTTGTCTGAGCGTGCACAGGTTGGGGGTCAGAGGTCGTGAGTCTTACATGCTGGCAGAGAGGTGGAGGTCGGGGATGCAGACGTTGTCTTCGCCACAGTCCACAAGGATGTAAGCCTGAGAGGGACAGGGAGACGGGGAAAACGTGTAAGCAACAATGATGGCGAAAAACACAAACCCATACGGAGCAAGTGGGAAAGCTGATGCCAAATAAAACTAGAAAAGTCCAGCGTCTCTACTTTGACCTCACCCGTGGGTGTTTTTAAACGCGAAAACTTCCAAACCCAGAGGCCATTGTAACGAATAAAGCAAACAAACGTTTTGGACTTCTAAAACTAATTGGACACAGTTCGATCTCTAAGTGTCCAACATACTTCAGAAAGGAAATCCAAAATGATGAAGTACCTCGCACCAAAGCTCAGCCCTGGAAAATGTACAAGATCTTCATTTAAACACATTTGACAAGTGGAAAAGCAATCAGGAGGGTGCAGAGTTTTCATGTTTCACAAACCAATAAATAAAGAGGAAAATTGGTCCACAGCTGGGGTTTGTTGTGCTGCCAACTAATTTTTCATAATCTTCTTGATTATTACCCCCATTCATCAAACTGCGTTAAGAAAAATGTGGTTTAGGGGTTTCTCCTGGTGAAAATCTTAATATCAACTTAGTTAGCTTCAGGGAAGACTGGTTAATTTGTAAACTAACAGTGAAAACAGTTTTGAAGTAAAACTTTTGAACAGTATTTAGTTTTTATTCCTCTAATAATAATAATAATGAATTCAATTTATAATGCACTTTTCATTAATAAAAATCTCAAAGTGCTACACCATGAAAGGTAGACAGTCATGTAACTGTTTCTGTATGTATGTGTGTTTGTTTGTTAGCAAAATATCTTAGGAGCCATTGGACAGATGAAACTGTCAGTAATCAGTGGATGTACATCCACAAGTGGTAAACTTTTGAAGTTGACTCGATTCAAGATGGCCGCAGCAGCTAATCAACCTTAGCAAACACAAAAATGTCTCTAGCTAAGAAAGTTTCACAGATGTTGAGCTAACGTTTGGTGTGGTAGTAGCTGTGAGTCATTCCCAACACATACTCCAAGCGCTAACAGATCACACAAGACCTTTGTTTAAAACCTTGGCATGCAAGGCGGACGGACTACTGGCATTTTTTCAAGGAATACTAAATTAATTTTATTTGAGTTTTCTTAATAATAATAAAAAAATATTAAATACAAAAACAACTTAGTGAAAAACAAAACAAACAAACGTTATTAGCAATACAGTTTTAAAAAAGAATACTCCACTCATGAACAGACGTGTTGCTCAAGAAGAAGTGACTTTTGCACAGAGTTAAATTGCATTTCCATCCATCCATCCATCCATCCATCCATCCATCCATCCATCCATCCATCCATCCATCCATCCATCCATTCATCCATCCATTATCTTTACCCGTTTCTTCCTTTTTGGATCATGGGGGGTCACTGGTAAATATGTCCAGCCATGAGCCCCCGTGAGAGACCGGGGACACCCTGGACAGGTCTCCAGTCCATCACAGGGACACATAGAGACAAACGAGACAAACAACTATTCATTCTCTCACTCCCACCTAGGGATAATTTAGAGTTACCAATCAGAATAACATGCATGTTTTTGGTCTGTGGGAGGAAACCCGGAGAAAACCCACGCAGCACGGAGAGAACATGCCAACTCCACCAAGAAAGGCCCCCGGACTGGGATTTTGAACCAGGGTAACCTGCTCACTGAGATGCAGCAGCTCTACCGACTGTGCCACCTTAAATTTTATATTCTTTTTTAATTTAGGTTCACGTTTAAGAGGAATTTCAGTTAATTGCTGCTGTGTTCATTGTAACTGGAACTAATCATTTCTCAGATGTGGAACTGGAAAAGTTGCCCTCTCGCTTTGAGAAGAAGCAATACTTTTAAACCGTTTGCCTTCTTTGCTGTAGCATGCGGTGTTCGGTGCTGTTGTTTTGCAGTGGGGATTGTCTAAGAAGAATCATATCAGCATAGACCAGGGGTCGCAACCGTTACACTCAAAAGAGCCATTTCTGCCCCTTTGTTCACTAAATTAAATGTGAGCCACAAAACCTGCTACAACTGTGGTTATCAACGACTATAAGTTTGTTGGAGGGTGCTTTCTGGCCAGGAGGGGTGATATTAAAGCTGAAAATATCTAATGATTTTTAATGTTCATTGATATTTTTACATTTTAAGACTAAATAAAAGACAAGATCATTCTAAAGAAGGAGAAATACTGTAATATGGTCTCTTGCCCAGTGTTTAAAAACTAAAACAGACTGGGCAGGTCTATGTGATTTTTTTTGTGTTTGTATGAAATCTCAGTTGTGAAGTGCATGTTGATGTAAAAGGTGACAGAGGACAGGGCACATATCCACCTGCTCTTGAAGGAAGGTGCTGCTGTACTGGTTGAGAACAGGTGGGAGTGTTTGGTCACGTGACGGTGGAGCCAGGCTGTAGTTCAGAGCCAGTGAGATGGGGGTCAGCTTGTCCCTGAACTCATCCTCCTCCTGTAGGCACAGACAAAAAGTGCGACACCAATCAGTTTTTTTCTTCTCAGGGTAAGTACAGCTGATTCCTCCTGGGGAGTCGCAGCTTCTCTCTGAGCAGCTCCGTCATCAGAGCCTGTCTGAGTGTGCAGGCTGGGATTTGTTCACCTTCAGATAAATCGTGTAGCTCAGACACGAACGTGGGCGGCTGTGACCGAGCATGAGGAGCCCGGTGCGCTGAGGCTGCTGGGTGTCCAGGAAGAGAACTCTCTTTACGCCACCCCTGGTGCCTTTCAACCAATCCAGCTCAAGCTCGGCTCGCAGATCTGGACAGAGGACAGCAATAAAGAAAAAGATCTGATGAACAGATAATGCTTAATTCCTAAATCCACCGCTTCTGACCCAATAAATAATCAGCGCCGATCTCTGTGTAGGTGTTAACCCTGTAGAGAATCATCAGACAGTGGAAACAATGTACCGGTACCTTCAGTGAGTTGTGTGCTCCATAAATATCTCCATGCTTTGTTTTTTCCCATCTGAATGTTGTTACAGAGCAGTAATTTGTCGGCAGGAAATACTATGGAGACGTACATTGGATCTGGCGCCGACTCTTTAATCACTCTTGACATTTTTCCTCCATCTCCCTCGTTCTCAAACAGAGCCACTGTGTAGAAATGCTTACCTACAGAGCTGGGGATCCCCACACCGCTCACCGCTGCACACACGTCCACCTTTAGGCTGGAGGAACACCAGAAAATGAATGAGAATTCACAGGATCTGGAAAGCTGCTGCAGTCTGTTCTTATTCAGACGTGTCACGAGCACGGATCGAGTCGTGAATACGCCAAGAAGCTCAGGTTATTTTCAAATTAATGATAATATATAAGGGCCCAGCATTCGCTGACAAAATCCATTTCACCTGCCACATTCCCTGCCTGAGTTTTAAACAAAGATCATCTTGTGTTGAGAAGGGACGGCGCTGTTTTGTTCAAACCTTGTAAATGACGTTCTGCACAATGTCACATACTACTGTGAGATCTGGTAGCTCTCAAAATGTGTGTGGAGAGTAACTCTCAGCTACTACCACACCAAAATGCTGCTCCTCTGTAGAATGGACTGAGTTTTTAGCCGTTTTTGTGTTAGTTAAGGATGATTAGTTGTAGAGGCCATGTTAGCTTGGGCTGACGCCAAAAATTAAAGGGTTGTAGATGGCCATTCAGTGATTACCTTGTGAGTTTTATTTAGACCTGTCCTATGGTTCAGGAGTTATTTTGTTAATGCTACAAAGAAACGAACACATGAGCAAACACCTCATTGCTACTTGGGCTTTGGGCGATAAAGATAAACCAATCTGGACTGAATTAAGTTAATTTTTTAGATGCTCTGATTGTTTGTATGCACTTTGTGGACTTCATATCTGCCTTCAACACCATGATTCCCCAGACCCTGATGGATAAACTGCTCACACTAGTGCTAAGCCCCTCCCTATACAACTGGGTCCTGGATTTCCTAACCAACAGGAAGCAGTCTGTAGCTGTGTTTCCATCCATTTTCATTTCGATTTTTGAGCTAATTTTTGAAATCTCGCAAATATGTAAATACAAATTAATGCGAAGCAGAAGTGTTTCCATCTGCTGGCTTGAAGCGCATCTACCAAGCCACGCACAGCGTCATTACGTCAGACGTCAGCGTCATTACGTCAGACGTGAGCACTGCGCATGTCTACAGTAAACAGGAAGTAGCAGTTGAAAACAGAACCTGGCCACACATCTCGTCAAAATGGAGAGAATATTTCAGGTACGTGTTGCTATCGGTCGAGTTGTATTTATTCTGTCATACAAACTAGTTTTAGCGATGTTACATGTTGTCCGGAGCGGAAACAGCTGATCAGTCACGTGACGTGAATGTTCGCTTCGGCAGCACGAGTCGGCAAATGTGTTTCCATCTGTCGCTGTGCGCATCTGCTCATTTTCGAACATCCCAAAAACCACCTCAAGCGAGCGTATAAACTTTTTGGCGAACTTGAGAAAGTAAATACGGATTTTGCCGTTTCCATTAAGCTTTTCTGCTGCGATACTTCAAAATGCGCACCTAGAAACCTTGATGGAAACACGGTTTGTGAGGATCCACAACTTCTCCTCCACCATAACCCTCAGCATTGGCTCCCCTCAGGGCTGTGTGTTGAGCCCCCTCCTGTTCACTTTGCTCACATATGACTACACACCTACCCATCCAGGTTGTCATATTGTAAAGTGTGCAGGTGATACAGCGGTGGTGGGATGCATCACAAACAACAATGAGTCCAGCTATAGGCAGGAGGGGGAACACCTGGAGAGCTTCACATGAATGTGAAAAAGACAAAGAAGATGATTGTGCATTTCAGAAGGAGCAAGTACACCTACCCCACATTAAAGTATCTGTGATGGGAGTGGTCTCTAGTTACAAGTACTTGAGTGTGCACATGAATGATAACCTCAGCTGGAGCAACAACACCACCAGCCTGATCAAGAAAGTTCATCAGAGACTCTACTTCCTCAGACAGCTGAGATGAGCTGGACTGAGAAGCTCAGTCCTCACCTCCTTCTACAGGTGTGCAGTGGAGAGCATCCTGTGCTCCAGCATCAACGTGTGGCATGGAGGCTGCACAGCTGCAGAAAGAAAAGCTTTGCAGAGAGTGGTGAAGGCTGCACAGAAGTCTGTTGGAGTCAGTCTCCCCACCATCTACACCTCCAGATGCAGGAAGAGAGCCACCTGCATCATGAAGGACCCCACTCACCCAGCACACACACTTTTGTCCCGCTCCCCTTAAGGCTCGGTTATAGTCGCGCTTTGGTCCGCAAGCTGGAGCGCGCGTGCTGCGCGCGCACTGTGCCGTGCGGCTTCATGCGTTTATAGTGTAGCACGGCGGCACATGGCAAAGTGCTGTTCTTTTACTGACCAGCAGGTGGCAGTACCCTCTAAAACCTGTGCATATGTTGCAAGAAAGGGTGTAGAAGAAGAAATCTACCGTAGAAGAAGAACTGTTTGACGTCACACAACAACAAAAAATCGCTTTCCATTCGCGTGCTGAACTGTTGTCTTTATAGGAGCAAATCATTATAGAACAACAGTTATTGTGTCTTGTGGTTTTAATGCATGGAGCGGAGGAGGAAGCGATCACGTGACTTTTTGCACAAAAAAAAAAGTCCAGATGAAGAAGGGGAATTTAATACATTTTTGTCACATACAAAACATTCCTCCATGCGTCGCGACGCCGTCTCCACGACCACAGCGGCGCAGAAAGCTGCAGGCTCCAGCGTGAAGAGTGTGAAGGCTGTCGGGTGAGGTCCCTACCCGACCTGTCAATCAAAGTAGCGCCCACGGCGCGCGCACTAGCCTTGCGGAGTTTCAAAAAATCATAGGTGCACAACACGCGCCAAACCGATGCGCGGAGCCTACGCGCAGGGGCGGGGATGGTGATATTGCGTCACTTTTGGCGCGCGCACCCTCGCGCCCTATGCGACGCTTCAACCATAAACCAGGCTTTAGGCAGGTGGTTGTGGAGCATTAAGTGTAGAACCACTAGACTGAGGAACAGCTTCTACCCTGAAGCTGTTAAGACTCATAAATCCTTTATAGGAAAATCACTGTAATACCACTTTAACTGGAGATTTGACACTATCCATGCTGCTGATTATCCATGCTGCTGATTATCCATGCTGCTGATTTCTTTCCTTTAGGTTGCTGTATTCATACCAGTCTGCACACACCATATTATATTACATTATTATTGTTTAGCGTAAATCTTTGATCCTTGTACACTGTTTCTTTTTTTATACTTTATATTTTTACTATTTTTTGGTGTAACTGGGACCTTGAGTACACAATTTCATTCCACATCATGTACCACATGTGATGTGAATGACAATAAAGAACCTTGAACCTTGATCTTTTGATGTGGAAATCCATGAAATGTTTTGAAGAATTCTTCTTTTACTGGTTGCAAAGATCTGAACTATAACTCTAAATTGTATTATAATGACATTGTATTGCATTATAAATTGTATTATTATTACAGATGATAAATTGCATTATTTATTTCAGATGTCTCACATGCAAGCTCATTGGGAAAAAAAGAAATATACAATGTCACTTAAATAAATAAACTGCTTCTAAGCCTTTCTTCCTTCCTGCACTCCAGGGGGCAACAAGAATTAGTAGAGGCCCCTCTATTAGACACACAGATATGGGAGACTGGGAATCGTTTCTGCATTTCCGCCATTCACGTGTTTATCACCCCGTGTTGGTTTTTGTCTTATCACAATTTTGATCAACAACAGGAAAAGAACTCTCTCAGGGAGGTCTGGACCGTTTAGACTGCTTGAATCTGGGAAACCCTCCTGTTAGACTTTACAATATGAGGTGTGAAGTAAAACGTCTCGAGTCCTTATAGATTGTTTTGTTGCACAAAATCTGCACGTCGGTGTGTTTCACATTAGGGAAGGTGTGAACAGCCACAGTGCAGATGTAAGAGATGCTTGTGTGTTTGTTAATAATTAGGATTCTCATTAGATAGCATCGTAACGATGATTGGTTTGCTTTTATTAAGAACGTGTGTGGTGCAGATGTGAGTTAATACCATATAATAGTTAATAGTGTGATAAAATCCAAGATTCTGCTTTAAAAAATGGATTCCATACGTTTCAACCTCTCCAAAGTGGCTTTGTTTGCATTATAAGTGCAAGTTTTGGGAGTGTGTGATGTTAATCAAAGCTTTGAGTCATGCTTAAGTGTATGTTACACAGAAATGACCCTCAGGTTAGTCATTACTGTATGTAATTTGCCCCAAAATGCGTGTTCCAACATCCTACACGGTGCTAGATGACCTCCCCCCCACCACCACCACCACACCACCACCACACCCTGCACACAGTCTATAGTAAATTTCTTTATGCAACACCGAAGGTCTGCTTCAGACAAACCACAACACGAACATGCACCTTTGGAAGAGCTGACTGGAGAGCAGTTTCTGTGTCAGACAAGAAGGCATTGTGGATGGATTATTCAAAATGTTATGGATGGACTTAGATAAAACATCATGTTGGAGGCTGCTTCGATTTAGAAGAAACCAGAAACCAGATTCTGATCTGAATTTAATTTAACTTGTAACCCAGTTTTGGTACAAGTACAATATACAGCCTTGGAGGGCTCTTGTTTGTATTGTGACTTCCCTCTTTCTTATTTTTTTTATTTGGTCCAGTGTTTCATTTGACCCATATGCAGACATTTGGCATTTATTTGCACTTTTGAAACATGAGGAGCTGGGACAAAATGCTGAACAAATCAATTTCTTTTGCAGTAAAACTAGCCCTAATTTATGTGATTATCAATGATCATCTCTCCCCTGTGTACCAGCTCGTCTTTGTCCTTCTATCTAGCTCCAGGTGTGTGCATGTACTGATCAGTTACTACACAATAAATCACAAAACTAAGCATGAAGTTTTTTTTTTGAATGTCCAGAGGACCAGACTTAACTTTTTTAGATAAGCATGAAGTTCTTGGAAAAAAGAAGGTTGTTTGAACTCAAATTAAGTGATTTTTGTAAAAGTTGTGAACGTAATGCAAAAAAAAAAAAAAGTTGGTTTTTATGTGTTTATAGACAGTGTTCAAAATCTGGAGTTCAGTGATCAGTTCATGTGTGCTCACTCTGTCTCACCCCCACTCTCATTTCTAACCTGAACCCGGAACCCGGCCTGACCAGGAGTAGGGCCAGGCCATAATAATGTGCTTAATGTGCGGGGCGGGCTTTTGATTGCTTCAGCGGACTGACGATCCAAATATTTGGCAACATGGCTTGCCATACTATCACCTACCGCACGCGGCCATTTGACCGCGCACTCACCAGCTGGTTGAAAGAGGTTAAAAGTTCAATTAAGCTTCAGAGGGGACAGAAATAAGCGACCAGCACAAACGAAGCCAGTTGATATCAAATGAACATTCATTCAGCCGCTGCACTCAGAGGACGCACGCGGCCGACGACCCAAACAGGTGAGATCCCAAAATATCAAACGTCAGAGCAGGGTCCGTGTCTGAATAATGCAGAATGCAGGCAGAAGCAGGGATTTAATGCGCTTTGACAGCCATGAAAGGACAAACACCCCCTCAGCTCTGATCTTCTGCTCCTTCAGCCATGTACGTCCTCAGACTGTTAATAACTATAAGCAGTCAAAGCTTAATTAAAAATGTCTGGGGTATTTTCACGTTCTGACCTGTAATTACTGTTAATTCGTTGGGGCGGGTGGGGTTCGGAAATAATGGCTACGGGCCGGGACTGTGTCGGGTTGGATTTTTTGGGTCTGAATGCAACTTTAATACCCCCCCCACACACACACAGTCACACTACTGTCTGATCTTCTGCTCACCTCCATGTTGTTTGCCTAATATCAGTTCTTGTTATGTTTGTGTCACATCCCACAGCATTTTTGATCCTCTTGTTTAAATGGTTATAGTCTTCTCTACTGTCATTCTGCTTTTTGCTTTGTATGCGTTTGCGTTTTAAACAACACATCTGACACTAAAGGAAGCAAGATTTTCAAATTATGTTTACTAATGTTCATGTTGGTTTAAATTTAATCAATTAGTTGCAAGTATCATAATGTAGTGGAACACCCTGGTCTCTGGACTGTCGGTGAAAACACCTGAATTCACCTTTTCACTGAAGCTCTCAAGTGAATCTCCTTTTCTCTGAAAACCTACAGTGAAGGACAAAATCCCTGTTTTATTCCAGTTTAGTTTGAATGTAGAACACAAATCACTCCGAAAAGACTTCCTTTTAGTTTGTGTTAATTCAGAATTGATCAACAGAATAACTTTAGTCACTTTATGATAATCTGTTATTTGCATTGAGTTGTTACTCTTAATATGCTGGTTTATTTTGCAGTACGATAGTGCTTAAAACTGTGTGACAGTTCAAGGCAAGTTGAACTTCTCAGTTTTGGCTATGAGATAGACAAAGTAATCACTTTACTGGTGACTCCATCTGTCTGTTCTCTAAACTATCTTCCTGCCTGTCCTTCAGACTTCAACTCGCTGACCTGCAAAGTCACTCCTTTATTTTTGGTGAAAACCAATGAGCGGAGTGGATTTGGCGGTGTTACCGGGTAAGCCCTCTACAAAAACTCTGACTTCCTGCTCTCCAGTGAGTCTGGTGAGGAAGTTGAGATGTGAACTTTCTCTTTGAAGCTGATAACGTCCGACCATGAGCCAAAAGGTCCGCGTTTCTTAGCAAGGTTTAACAGCAAGCTCGCTGTGGAACTGACTTTGAGCTTCTAAGCTCAGACTACAATGAGTGTTCTCATCCAAGAACACTTTTATTCTGAAAAACCAACCAGGACGTGCCGTTACTACGGTCCGAGTTGATGCATACGTCGGGAGACGCCAAAAACGGTAAATGGACTGACCAACTGGACAGAGGGAGATTGACCATCTTCACGAGGTAACAAAGTCGTCAGATGCTTTGCCAAGTCGTACCGACGTGTAGCTGAGATCGGCCGGAGAGCTGCCATGCTTCCTGGTTAAACCCACATTCACACCATTCCGTCCATCTTTCATCTTCCATCTTTCTCCTTAAACTTTATTTCTCAAG